>CABFWO010004470.1:5967-23263 GCA_902155825.1 Timema genevievae
AATATATATATATATATATTAATATTAATAAATATATATATATATTTATTAATATATATAAATATATATTAATATTTATTAATATATATATATATAAATATATATATATTAATATTTATTAATATATATATATTTATAATTTATCTATATATATTAATTATAATTATAATTTATAATTATTAATATATATATTTATATATATATTTATAATTTATAATTATTAATATATATATTTATATATATATTTATTAATATATAAATATATATATATTAATATATATATATATTTATTAATATATATATTAATATATATTAATATATATATACGTTTTAATTCAAGTCTTTGAAAACTTATTTGATTCTTATGCACTTTGTTAGACAAAGATGTTTCTCTTTATTCAATTTTTCTGTAACAGTTTTCCTGGTTCCTAATGCCACAGAATAACGATCCTTGGTGTAAAATGTCTACAAAAATGTATATACCTATCATCTGAATTCACAAATCTTACGAATTATGTAGTAAATGTATATTTTAAAATAAAAGCGGGAGAATGTCTGTGTGGTGTAATGTACCATATATTTATAGTTTAACTTGAGCTAAGCATCAGTAAGCATTACTAAAACAGTAACTATTCAATGTAGAACATATTATATTTAATAGTATTATCAAATTAAATAGTGTAAATTAGCTTTCTCCTAGTATAAAATAACCTTTTACATGAAATTTTATAGAATCATAAAAACACAATATATTTGGGTTTATTATATTTAACGCTGACCAATTGCTAACATTCACAATATGCTCCCTCAAGTCTTCTGTAAATCTATCAATCTCATAATTTCAATTATTTATTAAATTATGCTAAGTTTTCTATGAATAAATTTCTACCCCCAACCTTTATTTACGATTAATATTATTATGTTTACTATAAGGTTTCCTTTTTTTAATACCAATGAGATGAACGTCATGTTTGCTTACATTGATTGAGTACCATTATATATTCAAAGTTTTTGAAGATGTTCGTAGAATAACAAGCTTGTTCCATAATATTGGAACTACTTACGTAATCTATACCAATAGGAACGTGAGAGTTCATTGCAGCACTTACAGAATTACTCCACCTTTCCCTATTTTGAACTAGTTCTATCCTGTCCACGTTATTACACCCTATTTCTCTCATGTCCATTCTAATTTAACCGTCCCATCTGCGTCTAGGTCTTCCAAATGGTTTATTCCCACTGGGTTATCCAGCCATTACCCTGAAAAAGGTTCTGTAATCTCTCATGCGCACTTCAGGTCCTACTCACCGTAATCTATAAGACTTGATTATCCTAACAATGTATTGTGATTATCATAGGATATGAGAGTTCATCCTTATATAGCTTCCTCCACTCCCCAGCATCCTCATCCCATTTTGGACCAAATATCTTCCTAAGCACCTTGTTATTGAACATCCTATATTTGTTTTAATCGTATAAGGCAATAGACCACGTTTCACACCCAAAGAGAACAGCTGGCAAAGTTATTGTTTTGTATATTGTGAGTTCTACATTCCATGAAAGAAAGCGAGATGAAAACAGCTTACTCTCCAACTAATATTATGCCTTTTCCGAAAGTATTTTGTTTTCCTTATTTACAATCTAATATCGTTATTGTTATTTAAAATTGTTCCTAAAGGTTTAAATTCATTCACCCTGTAAATTATAAATAATAGTAGGTAATATTTAAATTATCGCCCCCAATCTCTGTTCTAAATTTTATCAAATACTTTGGCTTTCCAGCGGTCACTTATAAACCTAATTCCTTACTAGCCTATAGTTAAATTTCTGCATTTCTTGCAACAGCTTCTTTAATATTGGCTAACAAATCTAAATCATCTTCATATCCTAATAGTTGTATTGTACTGTTTTTTGTAAACTGTTTCTTAATCTCTTGTATTCAACTCAAGAGCAAACACGGCTAGATTAAAAAGAAATGGGGAAAGCGTATCTCCTTGTTTTAACCCATTATGTATTTGATAAGTAACATACAACCTGTAGCCTGCCACGCGTGTCAGTCAGATATACCTCAATTATCTTGAAAAGTATTATGGTTATTGGGATTAATAAATTGTATTTATATTATAGAATATTGAAGCCAATTTATTTTCTTTTTTTGTACTATGTTTGTTTTTTTATCAACGCTTTGTTTGTAATTCTTTACAATTGAGGTATGGGAATCCCAAAGAGGTTACGTGCCACAATTTACAATTTTTGTTTTTTTTATCTTAAAATGGTCTATGTACCAAGGCGAATATCCACCTAAAAGGGCTAAGTTCAATAATGTATCTAAGAGGATTAAAACACTGCTCATAGATAGCGTTATAGCTAACTCACATACCTTCCTCATTTCTAAAGAGGCTATGCACCATTGAGTTATTTCTTGTGATTTTTTTTATTAGGTATCCGTGGTGGATATACACGATAACAGAGATGGATACATATGTATGTGGACTGAATCGTCAGTTGGAAGAGGTGGGAACGAAATTTCATCTTGTTTGCTTCAAGTTTTAAATTCTGAGAGCATTAAATATAAAATTAAATCATGTATTTGTAGTGATATTATCTGCTCACAAAACAAAAATAGGATGATGCTGATTTTGTACATATTCCTTGTGTCGGTTGGTTTATTTGAAGTAATTGAACATACATTTCTAGTATCTGGACATTCCTTCTTAGAATGTGACCGAGATTTTGGATCGGTAGGAATATGTAAGTGCTATGATCCAGACGATATGAAGGAAGTTGTAAGATAAAATCATTTGGAGCAGCTTTTTATAATTGTTACTGACTTGGATCATTTTAACTTTTATGGTTTACAAGAGGCTGCAGACAAGTTGATAAACACCTCAAAAACAAATATTACAACTGCATCGTGGATAAGAATAGATGAACAAAATCGTGGTAGATGGAAGATTTGACAAACATTTAGCAAAGAACTGGAAGATTTGGAAGTGTTCAACATTTTGAAGAGAGGTAAAACGATTTCATACATAAGTACAATTTTAATCCACGGAACTAAATATGTAAAAGACATATCTAAAGAAAAAAAGGACTTAATCAAATGATCAAATTTTTACCAGAATTATATCGTCAGTTCTACGTTGACTTTTGCAGTGAATAAAAAAAGTGTGAATATTGAAAGCAGTGCACTTTGAAAAACTATTTCAATTTATATATATTTGAAAATTATTTAATAGTTTTATCATACAAAATGCTGTGGTTCCATTCAGTCAGAATTATTGTCTGGAGTTATAACATTTTGACTGATCAACCCTGTGGAGCTTGGCCCTTTCTTAAACTTACTACATGTTTTATATTTTATAGTTAATTTGTTGGTACCTATTTTGTTTATAATAATATTATATAATTTACCTGGATCTTTAGATAATCTATTAACATGAAAATACTAGAAGTTCTAGATTGTAGTCGAATTAAACGTTTTTTTCTTAATAACTCAAATGTTTGAAATGGCACATACATCCTTTGGGATTTCCACGCTTCATTATCATTCAATAAATACATTGGGCCTAACCTTTTTTTTTTATTTTATGTTTTGAGGTTGTTCTTATTTAAGTAATAAATTCCATCTTAAATCCATAGTCTTGTCTTAGAAAACCCCTAATAATAATTATTATCATTCCAGATATTTCAAAATAGATTATTATGTCCTGCACATTCGAATGTTATTTATTGATTTGAAATTGAATGTGATAAAAGATCAGAAGATCTAATAACTTGTATTGGTTGTTAATTGTAGTAGTGATACCTACAGTACATATCAGGAAAATATATATTTGTCTTACTACACCCTACTCTTTATAATAGTAATGGAAATGGCCACTATAAAGTGGGGAGGAAGTTCTGGGAGAAAATAACCTTAGAGCAGTCCAATATGATTGCAGATGACTTTATGAGGAAGGGAGAGAGTGGATTGAAATCTAGCACTGTGAAGCTTGAAGTGATGGTAGTCAAAAGACAAATAATAATATACAGTAGAGCTATAACATTGAATGGAGTAGAGCTAAGAAAGGTACAGAGTGTAAAATATATTCGAAGCATGATATAGAAGAAGGTTGAGAGTGGTGAAGAAGTAATAAGAAAATGGAAGCAGAAGGGAGATGCTATGTAATAGTGTAAGAGACCTGCAACGGAGAAAATAAGTGCCCTTGAAGTGTAAATAAGTGCTGGATGGGGCATAATTTCTACCCATAATAACATATGTAGTATATAATGAGCGTTGGATGTAATATGAACAATAATAGTGGATGAAATTTGTGAGTAGCATGTTAGCTACAACGAAGAAAACAAGGCTATGAATAGGGGAATATTTGGGGTACAGGGAGTATATAATATAGTAGAGGACGTAAGACTGAGATGGTATGGGTATGCAATTAGGATGGAAAAGGAGAGTAGAGCAAAAAAAGAATCATGGAGAAGAATTATTTAGGAAAAATACTGCAAGGAAGACCAAGAAAGGGATGGGAGGAGCAGATAATTTAAAGTGTGCAAGTTAGAATAGAAGAATGGAAGCAATTAAGGGAAGAAAAATGGTTGAAGGAATGATACAGATGAAATCATTTTACTAAACATACCTGGGCACAGGCTGGAAACAATTGATGACAATTAATATTATTATTATTTCACAAATTAAAACTATTCAAACTATTCAATTCGTGATTTGTATTTGAATTAATGGCTACTTTACCATATATATATATGAATACATATATATATGAATACATATATATATATATGAATACATTCAGCATACTTGTGTATATATATATATATAGTTATGTATCATATATATATATACGTAGAATCTTTACGACTTGTGTATGTTTTAGATGTAAAAAATGAATACTTGTATACATTCATAGCATAGCCTTTTATTTGAAGCCTAGGAACTAAAATCAAATACGTATTTTCTGAAGTATGTTTCTAGCCCTGAAAATATAATATAATATCATATCTTTATGTTTAATTAAACAGAACTGGAATGAATCTCCTCGCATCCCACTGTTTACATTTAAATGAGAATATTTTTTATAAGCCTTATTTTTTACAAATCTCTTTATCAGTGTTTCTTTTTATTTTTGCTACGCATATTTTCCTTCGAGTTGGAGTGTGCGTCATCATACAAATGAGATTCTATTTTATCCTTTTATACAGAACGTGCGTGCTGCCCCTTGTGACAAAAAAAAACTAGATCAAAGAATGATGGAGTAGAACGTTTTTGTTGAGCTTGTTCTTTCTTTTGTGTGAAGAATAAGAAATGATTTAAGGCCTGAAAACACTCTTAGCTCATTATGTGATAAATTGGGTTGTTTGAACCAGAAGGAACTTGGACTAAACCAAAATATACTTAACAAATATACTAGATAGCACCAGTTTGCAGTTTGGTGAAAAGTATAGGACATATTATATTCTATAACATTATCTTAAAAATATATTTTTTGCCTGATATTTTAACTGTGATATTCGTGTGGAAATAGTAGGCCTATTTATATGTTGGCTACATAAAGTAGCGATGATCCATTATAACTTTCTATATTTGAATTAAGCGTATAACCCGAACGGGTAGTAAGACGTGGTGCTAAATATATATTAGAACTACTTTTGGAATACTATAAATAAATCTATAAATTATATGTGCAACAAACTTGGCAAACATCCTTTCAAATTTTAAAATATTGACTCTTCAATTTTGCATGTATTTCAGATGTTGTATTTAAAGTTTAAAATTTATTTGCTTATTGTAATTACACAAAAAAACTTTTTAATTTTTACAAAATAATCATTGTTAAACTATTATAATATAAGCACCTTATGTCATGAAACACTGCCTACAAAACTACATTTGGAGAAAATAGTGTTTTTTTTAAATTTATCTCAACAGAATTTTGGCATCCAACAACAAATTTTGGTTTGATCTAATAAACGATTATGTTAAAATAGTTCCACACTAGGATCACCACTGTTCGAAAACAGTTATAGTTTGGGTTCATTGTAGACAATCAGCAATTTATCGTAAATCAGCAATTTATCGTAACGTATAAGAGGATTGTTGATGATTTTTAAAGTTAAGTACTAAATAGTATGCTATCAATATTATTACTAAGAGAATAAAGATAATTATTTTATTTTCAAAGTGTATTCTACTAAAATTTAGATCAGTATTTGATCAAAATTAAAAACACTTTACATTGTTATTGTATTTTAATTTATTATTAAACGCTGACAAAGTGAAGCAATTAGGCATATACTGATGCGGATACCGATGAATCATTATCGGAAAATTATTAGTACATCGGCAATTAATCGTAAACGGCGATTATTATGTCGATTGTTTTTTAAATTAAAATTTAAAGTAAAAATTTTTAAGTGGGAGTTTGTTTAGTGATCAAAATCGAAAAAACAAAACAAAAAAACACTTATATACATACTTCATCTGGGTTGCGGGTTATGCAAAAATTAAATAGCCAGATAAAGATACATAAGTTCATATAGTTGATTTTTTTAATTTTTAGTACCGCGTCTTACTACCAGTTCGGGTTATACGCTTAAGTACTAATTACGCTAATGGATTAGGAATTGGGAGGGTTGGATTTAGAGGAAGTGAACCCGCATTTGCGTGGAGGGAGAGTGGAAAACCATTTAGGAAAAACCCCCTCAGTTCACCCGACTGAGATTCGAACCTCGATCTTCCCGTCCTCCGCGGTCGAGCTCATCACGACTAGCGCGTTAGCCAACTACGCCACCGAGGCGGGTCATATCGTTGATAAAAACTAACAATCTAGTTCCAACTTTCACCGGTTAGGTATAAAATATATTTTTTATGCGTAAAATCTGTTTGTATTAATTACATCAAGTGTTACCATTCTCTTAAATATATTTCCCAATAGCTATCAATAAATAATCGATAATCGGGATTAATCGATGTAAATGATCGTAGCATGAACAATTATTTTAAACGATCAGTAATCGGTATCGGTAATCGTTTTTACTGAATCGGTACTCCTCTAGACCAATAATATTAATATATTAAGTTTTAAGTTATGTAGAATAAAAAAATATTTAAAAAATATAAATGCCTACTCCCATTATAATTAGGCCTTCTGATTTCCGAATAGGTTGGAGTATAATATTCTATCTCCTAGTTCTTACTTACTTACGCTATGTAATTAGAAACTCAAAAGTTTATTGCTTCAATTACAAACGTATGTTGCCTATAACTATCTTGAGCTAGGTCTATCCAGTCCCCCTCACTACACCCTATTTCTTTCAGGTCCATTCTAATGTTATCCTCCCATCTTATCAATAGGCTCTTCCTTTTCGGTTTGCCAGTCAGTACCTCGAACAAGAATCTCCCATTCGCACTGCATGTCTTGCCTACTGTAATCTACAAGATTTGATTATACTAACAATATCTTGTGATGAGTACAGGGGTATGTAACTCATCATTATGTAACCTCCTCTATTCCCCAGTGGTATTATTACTTTTTGGACCAAATATCTTCCCAAGGATCTTGTTTTCGAACAGCCAAAATTGATTTTTATCATTTAAGATAGGATATCATGTTTTACTCCCAAATAAAACAACCGGTAAAATTATGGTTTTATATATTCTGAATTTTACATTCCTTGTCAGCAGATGAGTTTTCAACAATTGTAAGACTCATTTCCTAATTTATACTATAATGTTGTTATCGCTAGTTAAAATTGTTCCTTAATATTTTAAATCATTAACCATGTCAACTGGTAAGTTGTTCGCAGAAATCCCTCAATTATCG
This sequence comes from Timema genevievae, assembly GCA_902155825.1. Lineage (NCBI taxonomy): Eukaryota > Metazoa > Arthropoda > Insecta > Phasmatodea > Timematidae > Timema > Timema genevievae. The sequence continues at coordinate 13,803 of CABFWO010004470.1, forward strand.
TCGTCAATCTGTGTTCTCTGTGTGATTATATGTCTTGGTCTTTTCAGCGTTCACTTCTAAACCTATTTCCTCACTATCCTTTAGTAAAATTTCTTCATTTCTTGTAACAGTTTCCTTATTATTGCCCAACAAAGATATCTCTCCTTCTATTCTATCTCCTAATTCTACTAAATATTATTAGTTTATATAGATGTATTTATTTTTGACAATCTATACTGCCTGTAATACACTAATCTTATATAGTTTCACTATTTAGATCTTAGATGAAATTTAGTTTTAATACTGGTAGAGTTTCATAAATCTATTCTGTATTATTATTTGTAGGTTGAGTTAACCATTATACAATTATATTATTGTCAAAAGTAATACATAATCAATAATAAATAATCATAGCCAAGGTAAGGGATATAACCCCACTATTACACATTGATGGAGGGCTGTGGGATTGAATGGTCTCTTTGTTCTAGAATTAAGTTTACTTTAACTCGTGTATTGATTTAGTTAGCCTGTTTAGAAAGTGTATTTTAATATTTTAGTTAAAAAAGTTATAAAATTGCGTTCCTCTTCATATTATTTCGGTATTCACATTGGCTAAGTTGTCCTAGACGTTGTACTAACGCTATCATTGACTACGCTTTGTATGGGTGGTTTTACTCATATTGCTTTAGCTGATATCACTCTTTAGACCCTTAAACTAGCAATTCTAATAGCAGGTGGGCTAAATGTTTCACAGATTAAATAATATTATTAATACGTAAATAAGTTTGGCGCTGCAATAATACTAAATAATTATTACAATATGATGTTTTCTTTGTCGCGGAAAAAACCCATCAAAAGTAACGTAATAATATTCTTAAACCTTACAATTTCATGGATTCAGAAATTATACCCAGCAAAATCTTAATATAAATATTTTCTTGAATATATTAAAACTAGTTAAAAATGTGCAAAAAGTATTTTTCTTTCAATAAATAACAGCTAATGTTTTACATTATTTTAGAACCTAAATAAAATGATCTAATCATGATTCAACTAAACAAATATTTATTTTATATATTTAAGGTATTTCAGAAGCCACTGATTATATCAGCACACGAGAGCAAAAGGGCAAACCAATTTTTCCGGTAAATGTATTTTCACAGACCTTCCAGGGTTATTTCACATGCTACAAATAGAACCAACAGCTCTACTTCCCCACCGAAGGAAATTGTCCTACCTATTTTTATCACTCAAGAAAAATCCATCAGCTCCGGCTAGGTTTGAACCCAAGAACATTGGATCCTTAGACAAGCACCCTACTCCAATACCGCCGAGGCTAACGATTCCACTACATATGTTCAAAATAAAATAGTACAAAGTAAACGAAATGAATTAATGTTATTCTTCATAACAGTTTTTGATAATTTCAAGATGCTATTACTTGAAAATATATATTATATTTTATGAACTTATTGGTAATCATCTAGCCAATTAAATAACTTTAGACCCTCTTTAGTGCTCCAGGGGTGTAAACTATAAGGCATCACTTTTATGTAAGACTCGCCTGCTGATGGCGGAGAGTTCAGGGTTCAAATTCTGGTCAGGTCTGTTAAGCGTGGTTTTTCATAAATGTTTTCCTAATCTATTTTCAAGAAATAAGGATATAATACCTCCAAAATACTTCCTTCCTCCTTCCTAACCCATTAGAGCAGTAATTAGTAAGAGGCGGTGATAAAATTCGAAGCACAGATTATCATAATATCATATATGATGGAACTGAGTCTAATCAAGATGTTAGTCAACAAACAGATTGGGGTGGATTAGTAATTTTGAATAATCTATAAAAATATTTTTATTTGAAAGCAGTTGAACATTATTATATATATTAGTATATTAAAAACAAATTTAAAATTATTGAAATGCGTTAATTATAGAAAATAATTTAAAAATAAAAATAAACTATTTTCTTAATTTTAGCAAGATAGTTGTTACTTAAAATCTATTTATAACATATACAAACAATTGACTTAGAAATTTTGAAAAATAAAATAATCCTGGTAATTATGGTATGTCATTAATCTATTTTATAAATTAAAGGATGACGAAATCTAATTGAAATTTTAGTAAATAAATGCTATTTTCTTGAAATAAATTGAGTTTAAAAATAAACATAAAAATGATAATTTAATTTAAATTGAAGCTTTCTGAAATGGTCGTTTCTTCAACACTACACTATTATTTCAAAAAAGGGAACACAGAGAATGTGAGATCGGACGGTATTTTTGAAGTATTTACAGCAAAACATATTTTTTAACTAAAATAAATAAACTATTATTCCAGTAGAAAATATGTAGTAAAGTTTAATTTTCTTAACATGGTGATATCAACAGTTGTTGAATGGTTACCCGTAAGTATGCCTAAAGTCATTTGGCCTAAAGTATATGTCAGATAACTTTAGGCCAACAGTCTTTGATCCAACTAACTTTAAAGCCAAATGACTATAGGCCAGCTGAATTTAGGCCATATGTCCTTAAGTTAACTGAATTTAGGCCACCATTCAATATTGTGTCAACTTGGTACAATCTCAATGACCTCATCTTCATGCAAGATGGTGCCCGGCCACATTTTGCAATCACTGCCCGTGCTTGGCTCAACAATAACTAACCAGGATATTGGCTGGGTCGTTTGGTCAGCTTAAATGTCTTGCATGGATCCCTGACCTAACGCAATGTAATTTTTTTTGGGGGGGTAGAGGGGGGGAATGAGTGAAGAAGGAGGTTTTTCTCACCAAACCTTGAACTCTGGATCAAATGGAGAAGTAGATTGGGTAGGATCTGCTCAACACCTCAATCTCTGCTGAAAGCAGTCACAAACATTCCCGAACGTTTAGAGAGTTATATAGAAAATGCTGAATATTAATATAGCAGGCAACTTTCATAATCTAAGCTTCAAAAACAACCTTGTTTCACAAAATGGATCAATAAATAGTAATGTTACTGGCTATTTAAGTTAAGGAGTTAATTTACAACAATTCTGTTTACATTATGTTTAACTATACATATAAATACTAGAAACTACATATTTAAATGTATATATTTAAATTTATATATTTATATGAGATTAGCTTTAATTTGAATAAAATGTAATTCTTCAATTGGCTATAAATTTTCTCTATACTATAATATATATTGTAGTATTTAATATGTGTAAGGAAAATAGATGGTTCCAGAAATGAGAAGTTAATTGTATTTTAATAATAGGTAGAAATATATACCAATGTTGATAGTGAAATTCAGAGACATTAGTGATAGTAAAAGCTGAGATTGTTTAATTACTTGTTTTAGCCATATCAACTGATCTTCATTCTTGAAGCAAGTAATAACATTCCTCAAGACAGTCTACCAGCAGTTAGAGGTTGAGATGATGGATAACCCTTTCACTTTGTACTAAACACTTTATCTCGAGTTTTAATTGCTTTTCCTACCATTTAGCTCTTTGGGGCGCTTTAGTAGCTCCTGTCTCTCCCAAATAAATTATTTTTGATGAAATAATAAATGGATCTTTTTTCGCAAACGAGAGCAGTTCTATATTATGTTGTGTAGGTAAGAGAGAAATATAAGTTTATTAAGGTCTCTTTAATTCTCATCTCATATAGTATAATGCTTTGAGTGAAAAAATAAATTAATGTCTTTAAAATAATTTATTCATTGGAAATTATTAATTCTACCTTAATTTATTTTTAGAAAATCTTAATTTCGACATCACTGAGACTCATCTGGCAAATATGTAATAGCATTATAAATGGTATATATCGTTTCAGAATCCAAATTATATTTCCGTGCGCAATAAATTCTCTTACAATTAAATGGAGAACGCAAGTAGTTGAGTTGAAATAATGGATGGGGAAGGATGGTAAACTTTCCTACATAAGATACAAACTCCAATCTGACAGTTGTTCTTTTAATCAAGCTGCATTTCCCTCTTTGTAATTCGTCAACTAAGGTCGACAGATGATAGCAAAAAGTTTTCCTCCTTTTCTTGAAGTCCACTTAATTGGCTCATTCCAAGAAACATCCTTTGTTTTTCAATGTGATAAAGAATTTAGAGAAATAAAGGTTGAAATGTTGATAAAGCTAGTTTTACATTCGGAAGTTTTACAAGGCCCATATTGAATTATTATTATTACTAGCACCGCGTCTTACTAACCGCTCGGGTTATACGCACTTACACTAATGTGTAATGGTAGAGTGATTGTGAGATGAAATGGAGGACCTGCAGTTTAATGTGGAATCCGAACTACGGTGGAGGCCTGGCATTCCACACATTCACAAGTTGTGATTAATATACATCTTGTCAGAAGTGAAGGAAGGGTTTGGCAATCAGATAAATTTGTGCCTGGACAGAAGATTGAACCCCGGACCCCCAGCACAGAAGTCTGACAGCTTACTCCTAGACCACCAGATCACCGTCCATCTTGAAGGTGAATATTAAAACATTAACTAGTATTTTGTTGATGACGTGCAATTAAAATTATATTAAAATTAAAAAACAACTATTACATCAAGTTTTATATATATGTATCCCAGAGGGGGTCCAACTAATTACTGGGAGGTGTGAGCCTCTTCATACGCCCTTGACCGTGGCCAGTTTGGCGCGGGAAAACAGGGAGGAGTTTGCTAGTAGCTCTTGATTGTGATGATGACAAATTGAGTGACGTGGTAGCCCATGGTTCATGACCAGTTGGGCCCACCTTGGAGCCCATTTAAGAGCCATAAGTACTACCAGTATCGATGATGTGCTACTGGCGATACTAGTGGAGCTAGTAGGAAGCTCATGACTCTCTACGTATCTCTGTCCTTTACAACTCTGCATCCATCTATCTGTCCCATACAACGTTCAACTTCCATCCTACAATACAATCACCATTCTACAACCACATACGGGTCAACTTGAGAACCCTTACCGCCCCCCGCCCCCCTTGAATTCCCTTGTTGGTGTTACGGGACGGTGACCATTACAATATACGTATGTATTACTAAGAGTACAAATCAAGGATATTTTTAATGCCAGACTTATTTTGGAAAAAAAATGTTTCAAAATCCTGACTAATATTTGGCCACATCACCTCAATATCTAAGCTATTACAGTTTTGTTATGAATTGAATTACTAATCTTTCATTTCATAATAACTTAAATATTGAAATTTGTGAAAAAAACTTCTATACGATTACTAATAAAAACTCGACAAAAACTGCAACTTAAATCGTCACTGCGAAAAAACTAATAATAACCCAGAGTCAACAGTGTGTTATATACAAAATAGGACTGTTCACTAACATACAACAATAACTGTAAAACTAATAATAACCCAGAGTCCACAGTGTGTTATATACAAAATAGGACTGTTCACTATCATACAACAATAACTGTAAAACTAATAATAACCCAGAGTCCACAGTGTGTTATATACAAAATAGGACTGTTCACTAACATACAACAATAACTGTAAAAATAATAATAACCCAGAGTCCACAGTGTGTTATATACAAAATAGGACTGTTCACTAACATACAACAATAACTATAACTGTTCAATTGAACTCAGGGGACTAGCAATACAAAAAACATCTATTATTGGAGTAAGTAATCATATACAAACTAGTTTTACCTTGGGCTTAATGAGCTTGCTCAGTGCATGGATCCCTTTGTAATCTTGGGACTTTGGGCTTAAGTATATTAGGAACAACGTATCTGTGTAGATTTAGCACATTGACACTGGACAATAATGGACCTCAACAATGTTTACATAATACGTGCACTTCAACATCACAAGGAAATTGTATTGAGTAAATATGCATAAAATAAAAATGAAATGCTTTATGTCATTGTTATAATGTTATTTATATATATCCCTGGTTTTTCCTTATAAACTAGCCTACCTGTGAGGATTCGATTAGAGACTTAAATGTTTATTTTATAACAATGGTAAACATTTGGAGACAATATCCAAATATTGTGATTATCAATGTATAGAAGTTCTTGAGGATTTAAATTAAATAGTATTTTGTTAATAATGGTTTATATTTGTGGGTAATAAAATGTTTATTAAAGTAGATGGTATTGAAACCCCTCAAAAATTAATTTAGAAAAAATTGTTGAAAATTAATCATATAATTTAAAACTTGATATTTTAAAGTGAGATGGAAGGGGACGCGAGAAAAGGACAATGTTTATGTCAAAATATTTGTTGGTCTAAAATAAATCAATTAATGCTCCTGTACAAACATAGAGTTTAATTTTCTTCACATGTTTGTCTCAACAGATCTTGGACATCTGTCATGAGCATGTCGTAATTATATGAGCAGCTTTTAAATGAGGAGAAAACGTTGTCATTAAATTCCAGGACATCCTTCACAGATATTCAAGAAATTTTGAGGCTACCATGTGAAGAAATTAAATTCTATGTTTATATTAAAGCAATGTTTTATTTATTTTTGCAAAACAGTATGTTTGCCCTTAAAAACTGCAAAAACACTCCCTTTTTCTCGGGTCCTCTTCCATACCACCCTAAATTTAACTATTGGAAACTTTCCAAAAACAATTCCAGGCCTTCTCCAGACAATGGTCTTCCTCTTGATGCCATGAAAAGCCTTGTAGGCCATATTTTGACATGAAAATCTGAAAATCACCATTTGTGAGACATGAATCATGTTTCAATCCATCAGGACACTCACTATAGAAGGGCTGAATTTTGCTTCAAATTGTGCTAATTCATTTCCAACTATAACAGTTAAAACCGTTCCAGAATTGGAAAATAAGAAATGAGCTCTATGAACGAGATCCCACTTCCAAAATTGGGGATATTAAATAGTTAAAATAAGCAGAAAAAATTGAGAAGTAGAGAATGAACGTAAATGAAGGTAAATTATAATGAAATTTACGAAACAGAAAATCAACTGATAGAACTGACGTCCGACTTATTATTAATTTAAACAACCACCTCACGAAAGTACTTCCATCTCATTCTATCCTTATTTCCTTTTCAGATGATCGATTGTTTTGTTTAATCCCTAAGACAATCATTTATCCGTATTTTCTCTCTACGTGTGGACTCAAGTTGCTCCAACCCTCTAGTTTCTAGAGTTACCATGCTCACTCGGTGGTCACCAACATCAACAAGTTGCTCCAAACCTTTAGTTTCTAGAGTTACCATGCTCACTCGGTGGTCACCAACATCAACAAGTTACTCCAAACCTTTAGTTTCTAGAGTTACCATGCTCACTCGGTGATTACCAACACCAACAAGTTGCTCCAACCCTTTAGTTTCTAGAGTTACCATGCTCACTCGGTGGTCACCAACACCAACAAGTTGCTCCAAACCTTTAGTTTCTAGAGTTACCATGCTCACTCGGTGGTTACCAACACCAACAAGTTGCTCCAACCCTTTAGTTTCTAGAGTTACCATGCTCACTTGGTGGTTACCAACACCAACATGTTGCCCCAACCCTCTAGTTTCTAGAGTTATCATGCTCACTCGGTGGTTACCAACACCAACATGTTGCTCCAACCCTCTAGTTTCTAGAGTTACCATGCTCACTCGGTGGTCACCAACGCCGACACTTACCTCACCTGACCGGCAACTCGACCAAATATCAACACAACATGGTAATAGAAGAACTACACTATTTGCGCCTAGGTAAGCGCCCCAAATCCTATATTGCAATATTTAATATATCTTTCACATGTTCTTGAAAGTCGAAGAAAGTTCGGATGACTTGCATTAAAATGGAGGGAAAAAAAACATGAAAGAGATTCCATATTCTTGATTAATAAACAAAACCATATTTTTGCTCACCACTAAATAACTAGTTCAGATAAAAATATTGTTTATAATGTGATGTGTTACTAAAATGTTTCTAAATAATTAAGGGGAAAACGTACACTTGGCCACAATGCTGGATATATTATTAATTTTTGATATGTGAAGTAAATTATATCTTCGCATAAGTCTGTAGATTTTAACAAGCGAAAGAACCCTGCTTAATATTTATGTTTTTAGTTCTCCTTGCAGCATAAATTAGTAATAATCACCCTTTTTATATTTCCCCTTCCATTTAAACGACTATGTCTAGCACTAGGATATAAATTCAATAGTTGGTGTGAAAAATAAATTTGTTATTACATGCGTTTTTCATTTCACTTTGAAAATGACTTTGAGGGTACTTTACATTAGCAGGAAATTTCAATTTTTATCATATCTACATAGTGTTTAGAAATAAGAGATAACTTTTCATCTCAAAAGTGTAGGATTAGAAATAAAAATATTTTATCTGTAATATATTTTACAAATACATTAGTTTCCAAGATTAAAAACATTTATAATTTTTTTATTTATGTTTTTGAAATGGGGAATTGATTGTTATACTTTTGGTGTTTTCTCAACATGTCTCTGTAACAGTGTATATTAATTAATTAATGCTCTTTATTAGAATCAGATGCTATTTTTTCAATTATCTTTCTTCTACAATAAATTTTATTTTGTTTCACCTAACCGTTGAGTTTTAAGTGAATGCCACCAGCATTCTTTACTTATGCTAAATCATACCGAGATTTAACTAAGTTACCAAGATTGTATTTTTAGCAAATTCCCTGTTTTGTATTTTTAAATTATAGTTTTTAGTCTTTAAATTATATTCAGAGGCGAGGGAGGATCATTATTTATCCTTCCTCTGGTGCGAATCTGGGAGGATAGATTTTTCAGTATATTCTGATTCAACCTGTGATTTAGAATATTATTAATTAATGCTATTCCTTTATTCAAGTCTTTGAAAAACCCCACAAAAGAATTCGATGACATTATGTATCTTTCTAAAACAAATAAATTGATTTATTTACACAATTTCTCATCCTTTACATTAGTTTTATTATTGAGTACCAAAATGTTGTTCTAATTGATTATATCTTGCCCGTAAGATATGTTTGAAGGTTCACCTAAGATCTGAGTTCAAACCTATCTTCAATTATTTTGATGAATTCAGCCTCTTCTCTCGCTAATTCCTGGTCCTTTCCTGGGGTGTGAACTTACAGTCAACAGCAGTTGTCTGAGTGAGAAATTGGGCTGCTTTACCGGCATTTCACCCTTGGGTACTTTCAAGATTTACGTGACTTTCGCTGAGTTTATGACAAACTTTGAGATAAGAAGTATAGTATTGTTCTATCAGAGCCTCTAGCAGTTCCTTGTTCGCAATTGTCTTATCTATAATAACAAATCTAGAGTTAGACAATTGTTCTATGCACCACATTGACAGTGGCATATAAATTATTAGCTGTATACATTTTCCTAAGTGATATATATATATATATATATATATATATGCCATTTCAGAATAGTAAAAATTAGTAAATTAGTTTACAGTAGTGTTTATGTTGATTATATATATATATATATATATATATATATATATATATATATATATATATATA
>CABFWO010004470.1:23421-64047 GCA_902155825.1 Timema genevievae
TATATATATATATATATATATATATATATATATATATATATATATATATAACTATTCTGAAACTACCATTTCAACAAATACATTCTCCAGAAACTCAGGTACAAAATTACTTTTAAGTAAAGTATAAATATGTCTATATCATTCCTCTATACATTAGCAGAGTAATAAAATATCAACAATCAAGATAGAACAAGTTCCAACCCTCAAAATAGGAGGGGAAAAAAAGACTAAACTATAAATCACCATGATGGTTGCTTGAATTTTGTGTCAAAAGCAAAACAATTAAACTTGTCAATTGAAAGGTAGTTAACATCAACAAAATAATAACTGGTTTTACAAATATACACCTATACGATAAGTTAACAAACAAGAGATCGCCTATTATTTATAATAGGTATAAAGTGAACGCACATTTACACACTGTAATAAATAATAATATCTACATTTGTCAACAGCATACAAAGTAGAATACTGATTGAAAATGAAAAAAAAAAGAACTAAATACATAAAATAAATACCTTCTGTGAAGCAAACAGTCATAAATCCATATTTATGTAATCAAAACGTATACGTTAAAAAAAAGTTCAGTTTGGTCTCACAAACCGTAGTGCTTCTTCCCAAGGACTGACACTGCTGGTCTACAGCTGACGGGCTACCGCCTACGTCACTTTCTTAGGTGCGCAGAACCATGCGCGCTCGATCCAGGAAACCACCTTTATACTAACCTTGTGTCCTGACCACTGTGGCTTGCGATATTTGAATACCTTAACTGGTGAGTCAAAAATAAAAGAGGAAAACATAACATATTAGGCTGTATAAATTAGTCAATTCCTAAAAGTGTGATTTTCAAAAAAATTATTTGTGTATTACAGACTATCTTCTCAATCAGATAAAGTAAAAAAAAATGTTAGTTTTTATTAGTGTTCCTAGTTCAAATCTTGTTCACGTAACATTATGTTTGAGAGCTGCGGCCTTAGTGTACTTTAACAAATAAATATATTTAACTTTTTTCTCACCTAGTTTAATTTTTTTGATATTCTTAATGCTTCAAGCCTACCCACATAAAGAATAGTATTATTATTTTTTTTCATGTATTTTGAATTAAAAATTAAAATTATACTTATAAATTTAAAAAAATATCTTCTATATATATTAGTTTATAAAAAACTCTATAAACAACAACCATTATCTTAGGGAATTTTTAATTCCTTCTTAGCATACTCTAGACGCAAAGAATTATCACGTGCGATTCTTCCATTAGACCAATGTTAAGCTATAGTTCTAACATTTGACACCACGTAGCAACACGGTCGAGCTTAAGCTATGCTACTCAGATGTCTTCAAGACTGTTGAATCAACTTTCCTCACCTTCGTGAACAACATAACAAAGGCCTCGCTGGTCCCACTCATTATCCTTTTTGTTTGACTGGCTTACAAGCTTTATTAGTACTTTACAGTGTTGTCAGTATTGTAGAGAATGAATGAGAATAAATCCTAACGAACCAAAATGTATCCATCCGATGACTTCAATAGAAGTGTCAAGTATCAGTGGTGTGTTCAGGACTACACAAGCGCAAGTTAGAGATCTTTATATAAAGATTGATATTGGGAAAATATCAAATTAATTATGATATAATATTTAATATAATATAATAATAAATCAGTGAGTTTTTTTGCAAGTTTCTATATCATATTTAATAAATGGGCAGAAATAAAGGCGATAAGAAAGGCCACGGCAATGAACATAAAAGAAGTAGTAGAGGTTATAAACAAAAAATAATCGCAAAACGAGAGTAAGTTAGGCAAACCGACTTTGCCGAAAAAGATTTTAAATGAAGATATGAAATTGACAGATTCATCAATTGAATTACAAGATTTGGAAGTTATTTGGCATGAAGAAGATACCGACCGAAGGAGGTGATATAATTTTATTATTATAATTATAATATAAATAAATTGTAAGGTTTATGAGTAATATATCTTCAGAAAGTTTCTTTATGCATTTCGAAAAATTACTCCTGAAACATTGATCTATGTCAAGGTTGTAATTTATAAAAAAAATACTCTGGTATAATATAAACTTATATCACAACATTAGCTGCTAAGAATCCCGCTAGTAATTGTTAAAATTTGTATTAGGTTCTTAATTATATTTTATTTAAAAGGTTTTGTTGATAATAGTTTAAATACTTTTTGTTTAGCTCTTTTACTAATATTTATTCAGCCTTTGTTCACTAACCAAAGAGTAGTGTATGGATTTAATACATTTTAGTAATTTTTTTATTATAATTATATTTATAGCACTTCTATTATTTTTTAAAATTTGCTCTTCGTTTTCATAAAAACAATTACAAAACTACAAATAGCTTTTAAATCAGTTGTTATCAACCTGGAAGTCGCGTCCTCCTGGGGAGCGTGAAAAACTACCGGGAAAGGGGGAGGGGGGGTACGCTTGGAACAATTAAGAAATAACGTTAAAAAATTACCTAATAAGACCAGATATATTTTATTTCATCCCTTTTTTCAACGTAATTAAGACCAAATAAATAGGCCTGAGCTCAATATTCAAGAACCGGTTAAAACAAACGTTTCAACCATCACACAAACCTTCAGTGATATTTTTGTACCATTATTCTGCCAGGAATACATAGAATTTTGTGTAAAATAACGTGAATAGAAAACAAAACTTTTTACTATCTATTTATAACGATCTCAAAATGTAGGGGGAGGGAATTTTATTACCTACCAAGGGGGGCGTCACCTGAAAAAGGATGAGAACCACTCTTCTAGAAGTATTCAACATTCATACCTCTAACCCTAAACACAACATTTGTTTGGTAAGATCTTGACTAGAACCCCTCCGGTACAAATTTCAAAAACTCTTTGGACTAAAACAGCTCCGGGTCAATTTTAAAAAACTTTTCGGGGCATTATTCGGTGGCTGGATGGTCTAAGCCCTAAGGCGTCACTCTCGCAATATACTAGAATGTAGGGAGGATTGGGGCTCAATCTCTCCCGGGTGTACTGAGGGTACTTTTCTTTAAATGTATTTCCACTCTCCCTCTACGCAACTGTGGGTACACTCCCTCTAAATCCAGCCTTTATTATCCCTAACACATTGACTGATAACAAACTTTCTCAGTACCACAATTCTTTTTCTATAAATAGTTTACAATATATTAGTAATTTATAAAAACTATATTTCTACGTCTAATATAAACTTTATTTATCACCAGATTTAAACTAGTGTATTTCAGGTTTGGGGACAGTTACACCTAGCTAAGGTGGACAAATGATATCTAGTCGTCTTCATTGGTGAGAAAACACCTCTTTTCATAGAAGAAGTGAATAAATATGACGATGGAGTCAATTAATTGCTCCAATAGTTAAAAAGGTTTTTTTTATTGTGTGTAACCAGAAATTATACTTAGAAGAGTTCCAAGAAAACTGAACTATTTGGATCCTAATCTATAATACAAGTGCAATGCGCCATTACTTAGCGAAAGAAAAAACAATCAAATCATCCATTGGTGTAAAAAGGTGTTATAATTGTATAATTTGTGGGTGAGATATATTAATATAAATATGTAAAGAAATTTATAGAATACTTCAATATTTATAAAACAGAACCTTGTTATGAATTCAGCCAAGTTGGTAGAATACAACAAGATATAATTAGGTTTGCAAATTCAAATAGAGAGAGTTGACTGATTTTGATTGGAATGGCCTTATGGGAGGAATTTTTTCCTACTAGTATGCTTCTATTCAATATTACATATTTTGGTTGAAAAATAAGGACTTTTACTAAGCCCTTCCAACCAAAAGCATTGTATATTAGTAGTTCAGTTGTACAAATATTTGTATTCGTATGAGTATTATAAATAATATAATAAAATAAAGTTTTAAACATTCTTTAAATCACACGTTACTAGGCTAAGCTGAAAAAGCGATGGTAAAACCAATAGTTACTATTAGGTCTATATAATATTTTCTTCATTTTTAAGGAATTGTTGAAATATTACTTTAGTTGAAAGATTTATAATATACCTCTTACACTTTTGGGCCAGTTATTATGGATAGAAGAGACAAAATCATATCGTTTACTAATATACAGGATTTATTATAGAAAATATAAGCTATACAATGCTTGAGTGAAATTCAATCAACTCATTCCTTTATGCGTTGAACATTATTGCTCAAAATATGAATCTCAAGAAAATTATTTGAATGTGTTATTAATATATTTAAAGTTTTATACACGTATTGTACTCTCAAGATGGAAAATAAATACTTGAGAGATTTAAAAGATGGTGCTGGAGAATAATTGAAAAGATCAGATGGACAGACAGGGTGGCGAATAAAGTAGTCCTAAAAAGAATGGGTGAGAAGAGAACCATTTCGGGCGTGATTCTTTGAAACAAAGTAAATTGGACTGGACACATACTTAGGAGGAACTCTCTTTTACACGACGTCATAGAAGGAAAGGTTGAGGGAAAGAGGAGCTTAGGAAGAAGGAGGATTTAAATATTGGATGACTTGAAGGAAAGAAGAAAATTCAGGAAGTTTAAGCAGGAGGCAGAAGACAGGGTTCATTAGCGGTCTAAGTTCATTGACAAAATAAATGGACCTGTCATGAGACAGAGCCCTTTATAGTAATAGTAACAATAATTATTATTATCATATATGTATAGTAAGTTTAGTTAAAATTGGCTAACTAAAATTGTAGGTAGAGGTAGTGTGTTTTCAAGTAAGACTTTATGCTTGTTTTTTGTTTCATAGATGTTGTAATTCTCAGAGTAGTTAATATTTGCCAGTAAACATCGCTAATTGCTGCAGAGGAAAGTACACGAATGTTGGTAAAATTATGAAGAATTAAGTTTTTCATTACTTCATGGAACAGGCATAGCCGTCATGGTCGTTTCCTTCTATGGCCACGATGAAATGTCAGACAAGTTTTAGCCAATTTTTAGCAAAGGTGACCTTAAATCCACTCTGTATAGGCTTACTAATTTATTTACCAAAAATATATCCAACATATGGTTTATTAAAAACAACAGAAAAAAGTCATTTATTTTACAGGAGCTGTTAGAATGACATTTTGAACCACACTTGATATTTTTTTGAACAGCGTTGACAAATTTTAGCCAATTTTCAGCTTATTAACTTAACTATCAAAAATATATGTAACATAAGTTAAGAGCACGAGTTAAGAGCGTGTATCATATTCCCATAACCTCTATGATACAGTCAGCTCGAAATAATAAATTTTCACGAAAACTATTTCAATTGGATCATTTCTGATTAAACATTAATGGAGATAAAGAGTTAATAAAAAAATTCCTGATACTGAACATTGTTGAAATATCAAACTGATATATGGATAAAAACTGTATTGGAAAGGTAGTTTTTGAACATTTTATAATAGCTTCACAGATAAGCACTGTGCACAAATCTTCATTCTGTCATAATAGGGACAAACTGTAGTTATTAACAAGACATGTTGTCGTTTTGTTCCTCATCTTCACTGCGGGAAATTTAGAGTAATCATTCAAATACGAATGCACTGCTCACATTTCTGGCAAATGGTAGGTCTTTTATTTTCCCTTTTATTCCCATACCTTGCGCGAGTTGGGAGCCGAGTTTGGCCTGCTATGATGAACGCTCCATACTCCATGTATTTCCAGCATCAGACATCTTGTCGGGGCCGTCAAAGAAAGTGAACACGACGCGTTGTGTCATGGCCGTCTTTAGTTACAGGCCAAAGTGTTAAATGTGGCAACTCCGCTTGTACTCAAGTCATGGCCGTCTTTAGTTACAGGCCAGAGTGTTAAATGTGGCAACTCCGCTTGTAGTGACGTTGTGAGGCCTAGCAATCTGCTTGTTCTTACGGAGATCGTGTGAATATTTACAGTTTTTTAAATTTAAAAACTGACGATTCACTTTAAACGATGCTGACAATTAGTATAAATATGTTTTACGTACATCATTAAACACAAATACTTCAGAGGTTGAAAAACACAACAAATAAACATGTAAATAATAATTTTAAATTAATATTTGTTAGGTAAAGATTATGTATCCTTCACAAATATGACTAGAATATTAAGATAAAAATTACAAAAGGGCACTTGTTCGAAGCCTTGAAAGAGCATCATTGTCACACTAATTCAAAGGTCTTGGGTTCAATTCCCGTGTCCAGGTGTGACTATTTAGCAAATATTTTAATAAAATTAAGAGTTGTATTTATGCAATTGCTTTGAACACTTACCAGTCTCGAAGAATAGAAATTTGGATGTTTACTTTTGTAAAGTGTTTAATTTTATCTTCTTTTCAGAACAAGAATTTCCACTGCAAGATTTATAATTCCTATACTTGGTGTAGTTGTTAAGAAGTATATTTCTAAGGGTTGACAAAACCAAATAAGATACTTCATGCAGGGAACTACCACGAAAACAGTTGTTGTTAGTAAATTGATCTAGATCTGGACCCTTACAAATGTATTTGTAGGCCAAAGACATGAAAAGTTGCTTCTGATTGTTATGCTGAAAAAACTTTTCTGTTATTAAAGTCTTCATTATTGTGTGTCCAATAACGTCAATTATCAAAGTGGCTGTTGATGGAATAGTTAGTCCTCCTCTGGTAAGATCATTGAAATAGCTATCATCTGTATCATGTCCAACTAAAAAATCAATGCAAGAACTGCATTCCAAACGAACTGACAATTTGTAGCAAGTATAACCACAAATATACAAAATTTAGGATTCTGGAATCATATCATCTGTTAGTTGAATATCACTAATTACATACGCAAAATTTTCATTTATTGTATGTTTTATTTTCTGACCCAAAAAATCATAATCATTAACTAAACTGTTGTCATTCAGAATGTCAACATTGAATTGCAAAAACTCACTTCCCCTACATCCCCACCTTTATGTGTTTCCAAATTTCCATTCATTAGAAAGTCAATGTAAACTTGATTTTTAGCAAATATTTTTTGTATCATGGGTAAGTAACTATGAAAATGTATTCAAATTTTATTTTTTTATTTTGTGACAGACTTAGATGTAATGTACGAGTGATCATTTATTAGCTACTAAATGATTGAGATAGTTGAATACAGAAATTAATAAATCCATAAACCCCAATTTTATTTATTTCGATAAAAATGGCTCAAATTTGCAAAAAAAACTGCTGGTCTAAAAACTAACTAGATTCTGTTCATGATAGGTTCTAAAATTAAATGTTTAGGTTTTGGGTTGCCAACACGTGTAAAATATTACTGTTTGTTATAAATGTTAAGTTATTTAATTACATGCTATATTTTACATTTAAAACAACGCAAACATACGTTTTTTCACACTATTTAATTACATTTAGTAATTTATTTGTACCCGGCTCTAAACAATATTTTAAACATAATTAAAAGTACTTATTCTTCGTTATGGAATGTTATCTATAATGTGTAATATAGTGCATACATTAATACCTTTTAATACAAGCACAGTATTTCCTTAGAAAAGAGAAAATACTTATAAATTTTTTAAGGTACAATAAATTATTTTATAATAATTTTATCGTATTTCGAAATATTTAACTGAATAAAATATTGCTATCCACTGTGTGGATGCATGGTTAGATAACTTGTTTCCATCATGTTCAATCACATGGTTTAAATTCGCTGGTCCTCATTTTGAAGCTATGTTCGTTAAGAACTTTTGTGAAAGTGCTGTGAGTAATAATTTTTTTTAAGTGGAATAGAACGAAAAATAAGCTTTGTGCTCGACCTCAAATAAATATAAATAATATTGGACTAAATTACTGCGGTTAGCAGCTAACATTCATACATTAACATATGTTAACATTACATTTATCCAAAATGACAGATGTCAGCTGTTAGCGTAAGGCTACATAAAGGACTATTTCTAGTAAAATTTCGAGCTGTCATCCAAGTTAACTAAGGTCATGAATGTATTATATATCTGTCAAGTTTAGGTTATTCATAGTAAAAATGAGAATCTGTATTTACAGGTACGTGGACAATACGTCAGGATCATCTAGTCTGGCTGGCCGTTTGCATAGAAACATAGAAACCACAATTAAAGTACCAAGAGCAGGTTTTTTAAGTAGTTTTTTTTACACTATACATCAAGGCAAAGGCATCTACTTTTCCTCTACATTCTACTTTCCTAAACCCTATATCTTTCGTGTGATTAAATTCCGAACGGTAGGAAGATGCAGTTCAACAAATAAACAAACAATTCTCCTCCTCTAACTCTTGCGGAGAATGTATTGTTAATATATGAGGCTAGCACCAATGACCGTAAAACTACATTCTCTTTTATCACCTCACTATATTTCTCTCGGCCCACCTCTCGTAAAAAGAGCCCGTTCCAGACATTCTGTGCCGCGCGTTACAGCAGTTGAGGTCGTGCACGAAATAAACCATGGATTGTAGAGTAGCGTGTCTGAATTGGTCAAACATATCATCCGGATCTCAAAAAATGACTCGTAAGATGATCTATACCTCAGTTTTATCTTCTGTGGTGCTGACTGACAGTTCACAGCTGACTTCTGACAGTCAACAGTTAGGTATATACCTAAATTTTGACTGTCAGAAGTGACAACTGCTAAATACATGGTTTTTGCAGATCATATGGCTGGGTGTAGGGATACATAATTTGGTCTGGTAGCTTTTCAAAGCCGTCAGAAGTCAGCTGTGAGCTGTCAGTCAGCACCACAGAAGCTAAAACTGAGGTATATTTTGTGAAGTGGTGAATTTGGAGACATGTCCTTGAAACAAAACACTAGATCTGCATGTTTTTATGACTCCACCCAACCGAGAGGTAAAGGGTCAGGAGTGTAGAACATTCTGGGTTAGATTCAAATGTAGATACTTACACTAATGTCCTATTTATGTTTGTCATTGATCTAACCACACAGCTACAGGTATTATAATTTGTATCACTAGAGCTAGGTGGGAAGTAATATAATTAGGGTTCTTGTTTGGTTGTATATTTGTGACCTTTGATAAGAATAATCTTAATTTAATTAATAAAGTAAAGAGAATATTGTGATGTAAAATGGCCGTAAAAGTTATGAGAATAATAAGTTAAAATACAAACATTCTTAAATTTACAGTTTATTAAGTACAGAATTAAATATAACAATATATAGACATATTTAGAAAGGAAGAGGGTACCGGGGTAAGATTTATAGAGTAAGAAAAATCTTATCCTAACAAAAAAAAATAGAGAAATACTCTGTTCACCTCATCTTACTACCACTTTGGGTTTTCCGCATATCGACGAAAAGAGGGCTATAAATGTGGAAATATAAACACATTTGTGAGAAGAGAGATTGTAAAACAATTTGAGTTGGATAGCGGACCATACACCATCAGAGATTTGAGCCCGATGTATCCTTCATTGGTTGTCCAGTCTATGGCAAGAGTGACACCTACGACCCAAGCTGACCAGGTAGGAGAACAATGGCCAGTCTATGGCTAGAGTGACACCTACGACCCAAGCTGACCAGGTAGGAGAACAATGGCCAGTCTATGGCTAGAGTGACACCTATGACCCAAGCTGACCAGGTAGGAGAACAATGGTGGTTTAGAGTTATGTTAAAATAAATGATAGGGATCTCCGCACGGACTTTCTCACTCCAGTGTTTAAAAACGGAGATATCTACCAGTAGTATATATGAAAATATATAATACGATAGCAAACTCGAGCACAAATTTTGCTAAACTAAAATAATTTTGACTCCTGGTTTTGAATTTTACAATTTTATTTTCAAAGCTTTAAAGTTCTCATTTGCATATTTGGATCAATAAAAAAAATCAATACTTAGTCCATGAGGGTCAACATTTTGTATTAGGATTTCGAACTCCATTTAGAATTTAATACATTTTATTAGATGTTGCGAATTTCAGGTCATCACATTGATCTTAAATTCCTCATTTATAAATTTTGACCAATAATAAAGGTCAATATTTACTATGATAGAGATAAATCATTGCTCTACTAACATTTCTCCTAAGAGGTTAAAGGAAAAACAACAAACTTTTTAAGAGACTTACTAGTATTTAATTACTCTATGGAATTAATGAATTACTAACTTAAAACATAAGTAGTATCTCTGTATAAGTAAAGCTCAAAAAATTGGATTAAAATATTTATCAACAACTCGGAAAAAATTGGTTTTATCTAAAATGTATTTAATATAAAAGATTTTTATTTTTAATAGTGCTACAATTTTGCAATGATAGGTTATTTAGTATCTCAACTAATTGAAGAGAAATGGAAATTTTCACATCTGTAAAGTAACCTAAAATTAATTTCCATGAGAGAATTACGATAGCCGTTTTGTTTATAATATTAATCAACGAATGGATAAGAGGTTTAGTCAAATTTTGATAAAAAGTTTATTTTTTGCTTTTCGCTCTTTAGTAAACTACTCTTAGTCTTAGGGCTAGATAGACACACAGATATACACACAGAGAGACGGCATTGCAGAAACCACTCTTTAGGCTTGGGGGGGTCATGAAAACTCGACCTCCACCAACATCTCCAGTTAGATATTTGACAGTCGTAATACTTATCTTAAGTGTTTGAAAAGTTAAAAAATATATATACCTGCATATAGCTTGACAATTATTGGTTTTATACAAATATGTTTAAAATAAAATATTTTTAATATAAATAGACCTACATTTTTGCAGTGATAAGTAATTTCATATCTAAAAGAGTTATGGAGATATGATAAAAAAATAAGAATTTATGCATCAGACCTGAACCTTTAAATTCATTTTGACGAAATATTGAGGGAAGCCATTTTGTTTGTAATATTGATGAATGTTTAGAAATAAAATTTAATCAAAATCGTGAGAACCTATTTTAATAAAATTGATTTTTTATTATTTCGCCCTTCAGTAAACTACCCTAAATTTTAGGATTGGATATCCAATTCCATAAACCCCTCGGGGCAGCCCTATGAAAACCCTGGATACCAAGTTTTAGCCCGATCAGTAAATGGTTTGGGATCCACCCCGGGGTACACACAGACAGACGGACAGCTAGACAGACAGACTGATGGAAATTCAAAAACAACTTTTTCGGATCTGGGGGTCATGAAACGTCAAAATTCATTAAAATCTCGAGTATATTTTTTTGACGATCACAATACTTTCTCTATCTGTAGGATAACCAGAAAATAAATACACAAACGAGATTGCTAGAGTTTGTTTTCAAAGATCTCACCTCAGTCTGCATTGTAGCTAAAAGAATATTTTCTATGCCAATGGATATATTTAATGAGGTGTACAGAATAGAACTAGCTCAAAAGAGGGGAAGGTGGGGTACTTTTGTAAGTGCGGCAATGCCATTGAGTAAGAAAGTAATGGAAAGTTAGAGAAAATGGAGTTTAACTTTGCATATTTTTGCATAGACTTTTGAATAAGAACTGAGATGGGCCAAACTTCAATTCATGGAGTCTTTGATGAGGTCCTTGGACTGCATAGTTCCCCACTGCAACACAGCTCAGGAAGGACATAACCTTTTTAACAGTTAGAAGTCTAATAAGTACGAAATGCCCATAAGGAGTGTCTTCACACATTAGTGACATAATATCGTAAATTATTAAAGGAATTCAACGAACAAATAAAAGCCAATAATTGTATAATATTATTTAAGGCGAAGCAAATATCTGTAGAATACAAAACTATCTGGTACTCAGACATAATATAAAATAGTATAGCGGCGCTAATTGAGCAGAAAATGCTAATAACATTTAAATTAGAAAACAAATGGTGTCGCAAGCGCTTTTCAAATATGTGACCACCAAGATGGATAAGACTAATTTAATGTAGTCTCATATTTATAAATAATGATGACCAAAGATACTAAATAATGTCCCACAGTAGACAGTAGACTTGAAAGAGTTTTCAACATTTCACATGTTAGATATTTTCTAAGATGTCACGCTGTCTATCTCTCAAATATGTTTGAAAAAATGTGTGGGTAGTTCACTAATAATCTTTATGTTGACGTCGATCTAATTATAATATTTCTAAAAATAATTAATGTATTTATACTACAAGCTTCCTTTTATTACCAAGCTCATCCCTTATTTTTGGAACATACATTCAAAAAGCACCACTTATAAAGCTATTAAGACAGTATAGCTCTCTTCATGTCATACATATTCCATAGTTCTATACGATTTGATCACTCATTGATCTATATTTATCTTAGATAAAATATGAAACAAATATTTTTTTTTCCGGATCAATCTTCTTTCATTAATTGAAACCATTTCACTTTCAAATATGATATTATAATAATTTTAAGTGGCATATATTTTAGGCTTTTAAGACTATTTGGTAAGATACTGGATAGTAAAGGAGATGACACCAAATAGAGTTACATAGCCTATACTAATAAGCAGACATTGTTAGGGTAATCAAATCTCACAGTCTACTGTCGGAAGAGCAGGCAGTACTAATGTAAAGAAACTAGAACAGCGTTCAAGGTATTACGTTATGTAACTTTGTGAATTCATTATTTTCCTAAAAAACTGATCTGGTATCGTCATCAAAGGCTTGTTGGCACTACCCACTCATCCACGTCTTCACTAAGTGAAATCAAAGATTCTACAACGCAAGCAGTTATCGATTTCCTATTGGAGCGTTAAAGTGAGAAACATCCAATAAAATCACGAGCTCAGCTTGACAGATTAGTTATTACATGTTAGGACATTAAAATGTTTATTGGTATTAATAAACTGTAGGAAAATATATTTTTAATGAATTAGTACATACAATAGTATACACTATAGAGTGTTTAATGCTTCATAAATATTTAATTAGATACATTATTTGATAATGTTGATTAATTGTTCCTTACGGAAATATTGATTAAAGTCTGCTTGTACTCTACTCTCAATGTATTTTAGGATATTGTTTGAAGAGACGCCTCTTTTAAAGTATTATTCTATCATGTTTACTAATACTATTGTCTAATCATAATTACTGATATGGTCTTCCCAATGAACTATCTAATAATGTTTTATGATAAGTTTCCTTTAAATTACTAACAAATCATGCTCACTGATATTAAGTCTCCTTAAAATGTATTATAGGATTCTTTTCCCTATTATATTAAAATATAATATTTTTTGGTACGTCGGCTCTCAATGCATTTCGGATGTTTTTTTACACGTCTTTACCCAATGTACTATGTTTGCTGCTACGTCTATATTTTAGTAGGCAGATCAAGCCACCTAATGGTGGTAGTTTAAATTACACTTTAGTTTATTTACCAGGGAAATACGGAATGTAATGGTGTATTCTATTTCTGGCATCGTTTATAATTCCACGTTTGACGCTCCCTTTCAAAGCATTTCTACCTCTTGCTAAGTAGCTTCCGCGCTACCAACTTTCCGTGTGCTTTGTATCTTATTTCCTTTTCTCTTTTTGCTCTCCTCTGTGAGTTGCCCTGCAATGCGAGAAAACATATATCAACGAACTGCGTTGAGCATCTAATGTTCTTCAATTTGTTAAATTCATAATATAGATTTCATGATTACTTGTGTCTCCTTTGTAGAAATATATCAATTTGTTATTGATTTAGTTTATTCATAAGCATTGTTATATTATATAATAAAATAAACTAAAAATATATATTTTGTCTCGTTTAATACAATTTGAAATTATAAATAAGTATTATAATTAAAATTTTCACTTTTACACTACTATAAGTAAAACAGTCTAATATTTATCTTTTTTGTGTTTTTCCTTTAATTTGTATATTACTACTTGTCATTCATATTAGCTAGAATCACGGATTAAATATCTGTAAGTTATAATTTATAATAATTAATAAACTAGTATGTGTGTGGAAAGAGAGTGGGAATGCATTCAGGAAATCATCTCTCAGTATACTTTATTGGCATTTGAACCCTGAACTTCTCAACATCAGCAAACCCAAATTAGTCCGTGTGTCTACCTATGCTGTCCATTACGCAGCGATGAAACTCTTAATGATTATAGCCTCTTCAAGGGAGACGACTGAAATTATATATATTTGAACATTCCTAAAATTAAACTGTCCAAATGAAAATTCTGAATAGTATTTACTTCAACAGTTTGAATTATATCTACAAAATCCTGAATTGTAACTACTCGGAATGGTCTATATTCCAACATTTATCAACCAATAGCCCTGAGAAAAATCCTGTATTTCATCCACTGAAATTATATCTGAAATATTCAAAACTGTATCCACAAATGGCAGACTTTAAGTTTAAATAGATATGCTAGTCCTTCAATAAGTAAGGCGAAACGCAAAAAAGGTACTTTACTTAGTCATAAAACTGCTAGAAATCACCAAAAGAGACAAACTTTGATCGTATTATTATTAGTACAAGTACAACACATTACCAACAGAGATAAGCATAAACATAAAAAGTAATTTTTTAATCACCACGTCCTACTACCTTTTATGTTACTATGATAAAATTATACTTAAGAATGCATGGAGTGTAATTAGTTAAATAATTGGAAGTTAAGCACTAGATTATTTTTATATAATTTTACAAAAAGAAAAAAACATGTTCTAAGAATTATTTTAGAATTATGAAGAAAAGTTAAGGTGGGTGCATTTATAATAATTATGTTTATATATTTATCCACGCATCTATGGAACCTGTAAAATTTTCAAAATTCTAGTCATAGCTTTATAAATAATATTACAAAAATATAAGTTAAGGGTACTTTTACAATAAAAGACCCAAGAGAATAGTTACTTAGATCGTACGACACGTAATATTTCAACCCATAAAATTCAAATTGGAAAAAAAAAAATAAAAAAATTTGAGGGAGATCAACTAATTATAAAAAAATAATTGTTATTTCATTCATGCATAATATTGTGATAACTTGATGATTTTTTGACGTTATAATCTAACTCTTAGCTTTATACATATAATTTTTCTGGGAATACGCCATATTTATGTTGGCCTAAATATTATTTTCATTTTATTTAATTAAGGTTTTAGATAAATGTTATAAATTTATTTAAATTTTTAATTTTCTACATAGGTTTATGTGAGTTTGATCCAAAAGAAATTTGTTGAATTTTGGTTGCGTTTTAGACATCACAATAAAGAAAGGATAGAAAATAAAGCAACGTTACTTAGGAAGGAGTACGAATTTAAATTGAGTACTTAAATGTCCTACTAGAAGCTTCTTATCATATTCTCTCCTTGTTTGAGGTTATCAGTTAGTTTCATTCTTGGTCCTCCTGGTCCCTTTTAACCTTCCACCTTTCCTTCCACGCTATTACTCAATAGCTATTTTTGGTCATAATGTGACCCATTCAACTATCCTTCCTTTTAGCAGTTTTTAGCCAATAGCCGCTTCACTGATAGGATGGCTAGGGCTGTGATATCGAAAAAAAGTATCGATACTGTAGTCATTAAAACTATCGGAAGAAAGATATCGATACTGTACTATTAATGAAAGAAGGATATTGATAACAGTAAGTATCAGTACCGAAATTTTAATTTGGAAAGATTTTTTTTTATCTAGTATGATTTAATAATTTCAAATTTGCATCTTAATTGTATTTTCATAATCATTTAAATACTGAGAACTATAATGTTTGAGCGTTACAATAGCTTCTTTTGTTAGTTTGTGATGACCGTGGTCATTTATAAAGGAAGGGGTAGTAAGACTGGTCACCACTCTCCCCGCCACCCAGTCAGGCATCAGGCTGTATTGATAAAGATGAAAGAAAAGCTATGGATTATGACGAGCTAAAAGAGATTGAATGCTAGAGTTGCTTCTTGCTTGTCATGCAGAAAATGAGTGAGAGTTGAGAAACAGTGTCATTTGTTCTTCCTCCACAGTCCACTCGAGTAAAAATGTAATCCTGACATGAGTGAAGATAACAAAAATGTTGTTTCTTTAGATACCGATATGATACCGGAGTGTGACTACTAATATCAGTAAAAGTATCGAGGAAAAGTATCGATTAAAATAATACTAATATCGAAAGTAAAAATATCTATATTAGTAAAGTATCGATACTTTTTTCACAACCCCAACCGGATGCCACCTTGAAAACTACTTCTAGCAGACGACAAGATTGCACGTTACGTTTAGGTCAATTGCAAATGTTGGATTCATGTCCCAGAAGTATAATCGAGCTCACTGGTTTCTACCAAACATTAAATTAATAACCAATTTGTTGCTTATCATTTATTACACTACCAATGCACCGAGTAAAAATAAGATACTCATTTTAAGTTTAGTTATTTTGCTGCACTCTAGTATTTGTATAGTGAATTATAGTTGGTCATTTCTGTTTATACTGCCACATACCAGGCCTTTGAAGAGGTGGATACCATCTATAAATATTTTAGTTTTTTGTATAATAATTACGATTTAAGATCCACCATTTGTATATACAATTCAAAATTTTCAAAGGGTTGTTTGTTTAAGAAATGTTGGGGTAGATACAAGTCAGAGTAGGTAAAATTTAGGATTTTGATTAGGGTTGTTTTTTATTAGATTATTCAGAGTGGATACAATTGTGTATAAAATTCATTGCAATTATAATATATGTTTAAAATGTCACAAAAATATTTAAAGCCTACTAAGAGTAATTTTTATTTAACGGTCCTGGTTGTCCTGGTTTCAATTTACTGGTCTGGGTTATAGTTCCATTACAAAAAATAAAATAAAATTCAGTGTTATATTCTTCTAAAAGAGCCCTACGATCTTTTTTAAAATGAATAATTCATATTTTTACTCAAAAATGATCCCCAAGTCCCACAAAATAATACAATTTCAGTGTACTTTATTTGACTACAGCCTATCAATCACGAAACATTTCATTTTGAGAATTAATTCTCAGTAGAATGGTAGTTTACTCTTCTTTTCTTGGCAACTAACTTTCAATACAAAGTGTCTCGTTTATGTACTTGTAATTATTTATGATAGAATTTTCAATCGCTGACAAAATCCAACAAAATATTAGTCGTTAATTAAATGTAATTTATCCCATAAAAAACTTACATTTAATTGTTTTTTACTTTTTCCTAGGCGTATAACATAACGCCATCCTAATACACATATTAATATCAGATTCTTCTCTGTCAGTAATTGCTGAAATGAGCTTCTAAGTCAATGGTTAGCAATACGTGATTCTGGGGCACATTTTTGTGCAGACCACGTAAATAGCTCAATTCAACACGGTTCGTTAAGTAGTTATTACCATAAGTTATAACCTCCTTCCGAAATAAGGATAGCTTCATTCTTATTACAGATCTGGCCTAATAATATGACCTGTCCAGCCAAGTTGTGTAATAATATATCATAATTTGCAGTAATTCAACTTTAGTGAGTGTGTTTTTTAAGTCTCACTTTATTGGATATTTAAATTGAATTTTATATCCCTTATTTTTGATATAATATGAATAATATCAATACTTTTAAAAACCAACATACCTTTAACCAATGTTTCATTTTGGTTAAAATTAGGACCTATACTGATTATATGATACTTCCAAGTTAACACATTGTAATAATTATCGTAGCTACCACACATCCTCGCTATACCAGTCCTTTCTTCTAGTGCAAAGCTGCGGTCGACCATCTTTAACGTTCCGCTACCTGGAATTTATCAGATTAAACCCTTTTACTTTGTGTACTTTAGCTGCAAATCTTTCTCATTCCAACAGAGGTAAATAATGACTACCTTTCCCCAACCAACCATCGACTACGAATCGATGCTACTAAGTATTATTTATAGTACCTACTATATATTAAAACACATTAATAGGAGAGAGTGGGGCAAGGTGGGGCAGTGGGGTAAGACGGGGTAGTGAAGATCCTGGCTCAGGAAGTGCTTCTATCTTGCGGTAAAGTAGCAAACTAGTTGTAGTGAAAGATAAATTTTAATTTAATTTTAGCACCGCGTATTACTACCCGTTCGGGTTATACGCTTAAGTACTAATTACACTAATGGTTTAGGAAATGGGAAGGTTGAATTTAGAGGAAGTGAACCCGCATTTGCGTGGAGGGAGAGTGGAAAACCATTTAGGAAAAACCACCCACCAGTTCACCCGACCGAGATTCGAACCTCGATCTCCCCGTCCTCGGTGGTCTGACTCATCACGACTAGCGCAGTGAAAGATAAAGAAACGACGTTGAGAACAGCGGCCATTTTGATTGCGTTGTTTGTAAGTGTGTGGATGTTTTAGTCTAAAGTTAGTGATTTTCGCTCTGGCCTTATTTTGTGGCTCATATTTGAACGTGTGTTTTGGTAAGTAGTATTCTACAGAACATATTTCTTATTATATTAGTGAAATAGATTGTTTATAAGGATATTTTTACAGTGGTTGAATTTTATCTCACTCAAAACCTAGTCCAGGCCAGACAGTAAACACGCTAAATGGCGTCAGTGAGACAAGACGAGGCATTTTAGGAGCAGTAGGATGGGGTAGTGCCCCATCTTGCCTCACTCTTATTTCAACAATAGTTTTATTCTTTCTAGATTTGATGATATGGTGAGACACTACAAAAGGAAGTTGGATCGGGGGAGATGGTCATCAGAATCTATGAAAGGTTCAATTGA
Organism: Timema genevievae; assembly: GCA_902155825.1. NCBI lineage: Eukaryota > Metazoa > Arthropoda > Insecta > Phasmatodea > Timematidae > Timema > Timema genevievae. The sequence continues at coordinate 42,066 of CABFWO010004470.1, forward strand.
TTCCATTATTAGCGGAGAAATGGGCTATGAGAAGGCAGCCAGAATATTTAATGTCCCACAGTCTACTCTTGAAATAAAAGTGAAAAAAGCCAAAGAACTGCCACTGGACAGGGAAATTTTGACAGTTTCTGCTTCCGGAAATATTTATCAAAATCAACAAAACCCAATTTTAGTTCAACCCTTGGTACCTATTTAAACTGTTTTCTCTTTGGAAGAAGAAGACATTCTTGTTGACTACATTTCAAAAATGGAAGAAGGGCTGTTTGGCCTAACTTCGTATGACCTCAGACTCTTAACATATCAGTGGGCTGAAATATCATAGTTTTAATTAAGATAAACAAAATAGTCAGCAAAGATTGGCTAAGTGGATTTAAATCTCGTCACCCCCAACTGACACTTATAAAACCAGAAGCCACAAGTGCGGCTAGAGCAGCAGCTTTTAACAAAGTGAATGTTGGGAAGGCTTTTGATATTTTGACCCAAGATGTGGACGAAAACAAACTAAGCCCAGACAGGATATACAATTGTGATGAGACTGGCGTGTCAGTAGTCCCAAGGTACAGATATAAAAATACTCTCACTGAAAGGCAGAAAGCCAGTTGGCTGCCTGAAATCTGCTGAGAGAGGCAATAAGATTACTACTGAAGTTTGTTTCAGTGTTGCTGGAGCATACATGCCTCCCCTTTTTATATTTCCTCCCGTCCGTGGGAATGATCAGCTTATGAACGATTGTCCCCCGGGAGAGTGGGCTGAATACCATTCAAGTGGTTGGATGCAGTCATAAATATTTGTGTCGTGGTTCAAGAAATTTGTGGCATGGAGTTGAGCAAGTAAATATTCACCAGTTTTACTTCTGCTTGACGGACACGTCACAAACACAAAAACATTGCTTTAATTGATTACGTGAGAGACAAGGGTGGAACTATGTTATGCTTTCCGCCACATTGTACTCAACGCTTACAGCCCCTTGATGTGAGCTTCATGAATGCTTTGAATGTATTTTACTATCAAGACGTAGCTACTTAGCTTAGGTCAAACCCTGGTCGTGTCGTTACACAATTCCAAATATCAAAAATTTATGGAACCGTCTTTGTGAGAGCAGCGACAATGACAACTGCAATAAATGGTTTCCGTAAGACAAGTGTTTGGCCACTTAATCCAGCTGTTTTTGGTGAACACGACTTTACACCGTCTGAAACTACAGACAGCGAACTTAAGCCTACTGCCAATCAAGGTCCCGAGCCTGTTGCTGTACAAGATCCTAAACCTGTTGCCGTCCTAGGTCCCGACCCTGCCACTGACGGTTCATTCGTATGTGTTACTTCAAACTCTTAACTTTTCAAGGTTTTGTCACAGCCATCCTGTTCTCCTGAGTACATTTTATCAATACCCAGTTGAAGTAGGATCCGAATTAACAATAAGTCTCGAAAACACGGAAAAACTGCGGTAATAACCGAATCCCCTTATAAAAATGAATTACAAAGTGAGATTAATGGGAAAGCTGAAAAAGAACAACCAAGGATAGAAAATTCTAAGAAGAGGGAAGAAAACAGAATGATTCAAGAGAAAAAATAAAGAAAAACAAAGCTAAGGTAAACTTGGAAAAGAGTTTTGACTTTGCACCATCATCTAGGGGAGAACGGGGTACATCTTCCATAGGGGCATGTTTTCCAACAAGCTTTAGTTTTGAAATAAGCCGTTAGTTGACGCCAGCGAGTGAAGTGGCTGTAGTATAAACAAAGCATACATCATCTACGGAAGTTTTAGTTTAGTAGCTGCTGTCACATCGTCGGCAGAGCTGTTTTCTTCATTTTTTCAACGGTGAGTAAACTTTAAGGTCTTTATTGAAACTTAAAATAAACGTACTAGTATTAAACCTACTGTTTTGACGTTGCATGTACTAAAAAGGGGTTTCTTTCTTCACGTAACTATGCTTTTGTTTTGTAAATAGCTTACATCACTACTCGTCGAGGTAGTGTCAAAGTTCCAATATGGCGATGGGGCAGGTTTTCTAACAGCATACGGCGCACATATTCCAACACGTGTCTCGTTTGAAAACATGCCCCGGCCTAAATCAGCTAGTCTTATTGTATCAAAAATGTATTTATTGGGTAATAAAATCGGCCACATAACCATATATGAAATGGGTAATTCTAAAATGTGTTGTTACAGATTTAAAATGGTCCGCAATTATAAAAAAAAGACCAACAGAGGCTTATACACTCCTGAAATAATAAATGCCGCTCTAGTAGCAGTCAGGAAGGGGTGCAGTGTCAGAAAAGCATCCATGGACTTCAATATTCCCCGTAAGAATTTAAACAATTACTGGTTGAAATTCCGTTCCTTAAACAATCCCCCACAACCAGTGCCAGCATCATATCTCCAGCCTGTTGTGTCTCAACCGGAAAAGCCTCCACTGGAAGAAATTCTACTGGAAACGCCTGTTTCGCTTATCGAACCAGTATCTCCTAACCCAGACTTGCCTCAAGTAGAAGGAACACTGCCAGAAGTACCACCACTAGAAGTACCACCGCTTGCAATACCTCCTCCAAACATGCTGCCAATAGGATACGCAAAAATATGGCGAGTAAGTAGGCTACGTACCCACTTAGGGTGGTCACTAACGTAGCGACGACGACTAAAACATTCTTTGAATTTTGCCGACAACTGGGGGGGTCATCCCCTGGTCTTCCCAGGACTTGACAGTTTTCTACATCCATCAAACTGTCACCGTCCAGCTTAAAACAGTAATAGGATGCACTTCCGGGGGAGGGAATTGTTAAGTTCGCCAAGCACTTTGTAAGTTATGCACGTTGCTCAGAAAAAAGACAAAGACTGCTTCTTCTGGACAATCACGGTTCCCATCTCTCAGCAGAAGCATTGGACTATTTCAAGGCTAACGGTGTTTCTTTGTTGTCATTCCCTCCTCACAGGAGTCATTAGCTACAACTCTTAGATCGCAGTGTGCATGGGCCCCTCAAAAAGCCAATTAACATGGCTTGTGATGCTTGGGTGTGCACAAATAAAAGACCTATGATAATTTACGATATCCCATCTATTTTAGCTAGAGCAACTCGACTGGCGTTAACACAAGTCAATATTATGGCGGGTTCTAAAGTTTCGGGAATTTTCCCACTGAATCCTGAAATATTTACAGACTCGGATTTTATGCCATCCTAGTTTACTGACAGGCCAGCTCCTGCCGTACCAAATCTTGAAAGCACCAACAATCCTGAACAGACTTCAAACTTTCCAGAAAAATCAACTGTTCAAAGCTTTAATTCAAACCCATTGAAAGCGTCAAATCCTTCTACACCAACGCAGGCTAGCACTTCCCGAGAAGATGTTCCTTTGATTTCCATTCAAACTTTCCCTATTGCTTATCAAGAAGGCGTTCCTTCTACATCCAAACAAACTTGGCCTACACCAGAATAAGTTAGGCCTTTTGAGAAGGTGGCACCTAGGAAGCCAACACAGAGTGGAAAGAAAAAAGGAAGTCAGCTTTACTGACTGATACTCTCGTTAAAAATCAGTTGGAAATGGAAAACGATTTATCTAAAAAAGGAAACTGCAAAAGGAATCAGATAAAAGGGGTGAGAAAAAACAAAAGCCAATACCGGCCAGGAAGCTGTTTGGACCTTCGTCTTCAAATGTAAAAGGCATTAAAACTTCAAATCCTAAAAAAGGTATAAAAAGCTTACATACAAGTGATGAAGAAGATGAGGATTATTTATGCATTTATTGCTTTGAACCTTACACTAAATCTAAGACAAAAGAAAAGTGGGTGCACTTAACATGATTAGACTTAACCATTTGTTGCCAAAAACTATATTTACTTTTTTGAAAAATAGTTGTGCTAGTTTGTAGATAAAGGTATAGGAAAATAAAATGATATCCTGTTCACCTCAAAATAGATAAAAATAAAAAATACAAAAATAAAACTATATAAAGTTGGAAAACATGCCCCGGTCTCCCCTACCAAGGCCTAACGCCTTAAGAATGAGGCTTACTTGCAAATAACATTGAAATGACCTTCAAATTTAAAGGCAACTTGTAAATGGTGGTTAGGTAGTTTCTGCCTTGAAAGGTCTCAGACACCCTAGGTTTGTGGACAATTGAAAAGAAAGAGAGTAAATTAGTTGGGTGGGGATGTTGAAATTTGGCATTGAGCTACAGCTTATTAGTTTCGTGGAATTACCTGAAATATATTTCCTTTTCTTGAGGATAGTAATTCTAGCTACTTGTCAACTTCACTTAAAAGAAAAGAGTAATATTTATTTTAGATATTCATTCATATAAATTTCTCCAAATATAATACATATTTAAAATAATGTAATGACAATAGGTAGGCATCAAAAAATAAAAATAATTTTGGCGTGGTTACGGAACTAGTGATGCATTTATTCATTAAAGTATTGAATTTAATGTAACAAACATGAATAATACATTTTTATTTGATACATTTTGCTATGCATTTAAATAACTTCCAAAACTAACCACAAACACACATGTTTGTTTAGAAAGTACAAATAATTCTAAACGCACTATTAAAGTAGCGTATTACTTATAATTAATTAATTAAAAATATATATTTCTTTTTTGTTTAATATTTCAAGTGACAGGTTCACTTTGACATGTTTATATTCCAGTTTGATACTTTACCAAAAGTAAAATTCCGCTAAAATTGAATGAACAACCGTATTTTTGTGTTTTTTTTTCCAAATTTGTACTCAATAGTTCGAACCTTTTTGAACTCAAAATATCCATAAAATCTAATGGTTACATTTTAATATTCATTGCACACAATTTTTTTTAACAAACAGTTTGGTCCTATAAATTAGTAGCTTTTTTCTATGAACGCCTAAACATAGCAAAAATAGCCGTTAACACTTGAATTGTAACCACTATTGAATTGATGAACCAAATTTAGTTTAGACAAGAGACACCTTTTATTTGATCAAAATAATTGATCATATTGGACCAAAAACAGCCTGTTTGGTCGAGTCACTTTAAATGTACCATATGTATATAATTTATACTCCGATCAATAGGCATGTGGACTAAATATCGGGTTCTGGTTTTCTGGTGACAGTGAGGTCAAGGTTCGAATTCCAGATAGGTGCAATGAGAGTATTTCCTAAATTGTTTCCCACTTTCCCTCCACGCAAATGTAAGTACATTTAATTTAAATTTCACCTTTATCTCCAGCTACTCAACTAGCGATATTAAATTCGGATAACCTGAGCGGTTGTTATCTAGGTGTTTTGTACACTTTAAAATGTACATTACATTTTATTTAGATTTTTGTTTAGCACAAGGTCTTACTACCCGCCCGGGTTATACACATTATGTACTAATTACGCTAGTGTGTTAGTTATGAGGAAGGTTGAATATGGATGAAGTGACCAGCATTTGCGCTAAGGGAAAGTTGGAAACTACTTGAGAAAATACACCCTCAGTATAGCCATTCAGGGATTCGAGCCCCATTCTCTCCGTCATTGGCACTCTAGTATATTGTTACCCTTAGACCTTTCGATGACCGAATTGGATTAGGGTAGTTTGAGTGCATTGTAACAGGGATGAGGTGAGAGGTTTATGGAAATATAACAGTAAAATTTGCAGGATGATAATTATTCCCAGCGCAACTGGCTAGGTTTTGAACCTTGACCTCTTTGTTAACGTTGACCAATTCAAACCAAGACTGATGTATTAGACCTCACGGGGATAATATTTACTGTGTTGTTTTTAATTTCAAATTCAGGCTTTTGGCATAGGTACGAGTACAATCTATTGTGGTTGTGTCTTGACTTGTAAAGTTGAACGTTCTGGAACCTTAAAGTCATTGATTAACATTATGGCCTAATACAAAAAATAATATTGTGTGTTATGATTATTTTATATTTATTTAATAATTTCAGGATTAAAATAACAATTTTAAACCTAATCCAGTCTATTTTACATTGTATTATTTCACCATCCCTTGCCACTCACATTATTTTTGCGACCAAAATTAACAAATATTGTATTATAAACTATCATTAGTGTTATTTAATAAGTATTGATAATATCTATTAAAATTGACAACTATAGGTCACGTGAGCTGACGGATGCATACATGAAAGTAGATCTATTAATTTTTATAGTGCCTTCTTATGAAAACTTGACTCTACTATCCACTGATTTTTGGAGGAATGACATCTAGAAGGCCTTTTTTATTACTACATACCACTATATAGTAGAATTATTGATAGGAAAAATGGCCTCTCAGACAATAATTCCTACAAAACTCGGTGGAGCGCTTTAGTTTACATTGAGAATTTCATACTACAACCGAAACCTCTAAGAAATTAAACTTTTTTTTAATGTTATGTTGTATATTAATATAAATTGAGAAGATTTGGACCTTAAATTTTTTAAACTTTGGCCACCATTTTCATTAGAGCATATGACTTTTCCGGCTAAAATATTAGCATATCTAATATTATAAATTAAGAATAAATAATTATTGTTGTTCATTGTTTTATCTGAGGTTGAATCAGATATATTTTTAACTGATTTCATATTAATTACGATCATTGATGTATTATTTTCCGAGTCCATGTAATGATTGGTTTAAAAACAAATGTGAATGGTTATTACTATTAATCATAGTAACTAAAAATTCTCTTGGATTATATAAGATTCGATAAAATGTAATATAATATAATTCACATTATGGATCATACACCGGTTACGAAATACCTCAGACTTGGAACATACACTGTACACAGTCAAAGTATACTAATGATCAGGAGGACAAAGGTGTCGGTTCCATCTTGCCTGAGCTATAGCTCAGAGGTACAGCAGTCTTTTCACCCTAGGAGTGAGTGGTGGTAACTGACATCTAGCAGAAGTTTTATTTTTGTGCAAACATTGATTGAAAGTCCCTCATATTAATTAACCTATGTGTAAATATTTATTATTTGCTTAATAATTGATGATAAAGTAGTTTTATCAAACGCTTCCAATTAATACTTCCCTTGGAATTACTGAATTAAAAAACTACTGCTAGCTGTCATTTACCACTCTTCCTATGTTGAGTCGACTGTATCAGGAATGTCAATACTCGAATCCTAGTCTGATTTAGCAAGTGTGGGTATCTGACATTGTATCCCACACACTCTCCCTCCTTCCAAATGCTAGTACCCTTCCTTTAAATGCTACCTTTCCTAAATTATAACCACGCCATTTGTGAAAGAAACAGATAAATATAAATTTTATTTCATAAATGGCTCTCTACCAAAATGTGGGTACACTTCCTCAAATAATAACCATCCTCATCCTTGACCCAACAGAGTAATTAGTACATATGCGTACAACCTAAACGGGTAGTCATACCCGGTGTTAATAAATAAAATAAATATAAAGAGTAGTTGGGTGCGTATCATATGATAAGGAAATGGGTAAAAACTATGTTGCCTAAGCAACTTAAATAAAAAACACAAATTTTATGTGACATTATTAAATTTTAAAGTCTAATATGTTCAAATTTACTTTAAGATAGTTTAATTTTTTTAAATAACGTCATTTGAGTTGTTTTTTTAAAATGGAAATATCCAAATATCAAGGAATTACTAGATGGCATAGATTAGAATGCTAGGTAATTTAATTTTTTTTTATAAACCTGTAGGATTGTTGCATGTGTTTCCACTCCTAGGAAGAAATATGACTTGGTTTGACCCTCAATATAGTTCAGTTAGGGCAGATATCATTTACAAACAATGCATATTACTACCCTTTCGGAATACCCGCACATGTACACTAATAGAATAGGGATGAGAAAGATAGAATTTAGAGAAAGTTTACTTGAATTTTTGTAGGGGAAGAGAGGAAAATCATTTATGACTAGCTACCTCAATACAACCGCTGGGATTCAAAACCCATCCTCTCTGTTAACGGCAAGCCAGCCAAGAGGAGACTGACACTTTTTACCACGCGATAAGTGGTGTGAATTGTAAGGGCCATTCTTAATTGTTTTTAATTTTCTTAAAAATTATTTGCTTGTGTATTTTCTCTTAGCTTCCCTCCTCTACGGATATTATCTTTTGAGTTTCTCGACACTTTTTAAAATTCAAACCTCTCTGCTTTTTTTTTTTTTTTTTGTGATCAGAAGGATGGTTTCTCCCATTATTTTTCACCATTTTGAAAAAAAAATCGCAACAAATTATAGTACTACCCATTCCAACCAATACAGCACTAGCACCTGACGAACTTTGTGTCGGTGCTGGCTTGTTAGAAACTTTTCAGGTCTTAAAAGAGTATTGAAAGATAACCGAGCCCTCCCCCTTCTCCCCTTCTGTAACCAGCCAAGCGTACTTAATGGGGTTTTGACAAGAAAAGAATGGAGGTAAAGTGACCTATCTCCAATGTAATATTAAATCGAAAAGGCATGAAAATGGTATTTTTAAGTTTATTCAGTTTTTTCATAAATAAACACCCAATTATAATTGTACTGTTGCAAGCGTAAACTAGTTGCAATAATAAATGCCTAGTTAAAAAATTTAATTTTTTTTCTCAATTAATAGTTTGAAGCTCAAACACATTTATTCATTTATATTTAATTTTTTATCTAATTATTCCATGGTTTTATTAAATTTTTAGTCTGGCATTATCGTTTTGCATATTGATACCTTAAACTTGACAAAATAAATATTTTATTATCATTCATGATATATGAGATATCATCAGAATAACAATAACCTTTGGGTAAATGGGTGAAATGCGGGTCGCGGGCTGCCCCTTCAATTGTAAAGCTTCTTCTTATGTCCTTCACAAGCTGATATATATATATATATATGATCTATAGATTACAGTAAATGAAAATTCCTTTAAAAATGTTTAATTTTAGATAAAAGAAAATATTACTTACGTTTTATGTCTAATTTTTTAAACAAATGTAATTTATATTTATTACCAAATTTATTTATTTAAATAATATATTTAACAATAAAATCAAACATTTCATTTTGGAAAGAAAATTGATATTGACAAAAGTTGAGAATATTTTCTCTCCCTGGTGATAGAGTCTTACATCCCCTAAGCCTTCACAGCTATAAAATTGGCTATGAACCAAATATAAATATATGCTTGGATACTAACTGTAAGATTCAGATAAATGCAAGTAACTTTCTGTGGTGTTTTCCTGCTTTTCTATTGATTTCCTCCAGTGAACTCTTTATCATGCTTACATTGCTTTAGTTTTTATCATTTCCATCGTAAACATATCTGTAGCCATTTACTGAAGTAATTCGTTCTATTGCAACTTCACTTTACAAACACAGCAAACCTACTTGAACACCTGCACGTGACCAATCAAAGTTTGGAATTGGTCAAACTCTTCCTTTGTTTATGTACGAGACATGGCTGAGCTCCAGTAATGTCGGGGGGAAGGAACGTCCAAGCAACGTGGTATATAGCTTACTAAACAGTCATCTAACTAGACCTACCACCATGTGGCATTGTCTCTTAAGTGACAGTGATAGTATTGGTCACCACCAGAGTGAGCTAGCTTCGTTCCACATGAGCTATCTTGTTCCAAATGAACGATTTTTGGGCAAGACCATTCTGGAACACCGCCACATACTTTTACTCGCTCACCATTATCTAGATTAAAGCCAATGTTTGTTTCCAATCTATCAGCTGAAAGCTTGCCGCGTCAACTGGAGTTGTTCTCTCACTAATGTTAAAAAGTTATAACCTTTGAGGAGAACAATGATATAAGTCAACTTGGTTAAAAACGATCACATAAGATTTATTCTCTCACGATCCCGCATTGTTATACAAGAAGAATAAATGCTAGGGAAATTTAGTCCAATGTTTAAATGATGCTGAGGATCAGGTAAAATCCGGGTCAGGTGTGATGGTGAGCATTTCTATTAAATAAGTTAATCTTCTCTCTTCTTGAAAATGTGTGTACGTTTATTATAAACTATTAATCTCATACATATCCAAATGATGTAATTAAATGTAAATAACTGAAATGGGCCGTAAGCAACAGCGTCTTAAAGATTGCATGCTATATACCTAAAAAGAAAAAAAAAAGTTTATATACAAGAACGTTGTTTCATTTTAGTGTAGCATAGCTCACTGTTGCTCGTAGCACAACGTAATGGCTTGTTTGATCTACCACAAGCCAGGGAGGCTGTTTTGTTATACCTACTAAACGAATCAATGGAGTGAAAGGTTTTGCAGAATAGATAAAGTTTGGCTTTCTAGAGAGAGCAAAAGTTTAAAAACTAAAGCCACATTAAATTGTACTATTTATTTGAAGAGAGAATTGAGTGTTTTTACTAACTACCGTTATAAAATAAATAAAGATATTGTAGAAATATGAGGAAGGATGAGATTATGTAAGACTGTTTAAAACACCAATGTCGATTGAAATATTGTTCTAACACTTCTAAACGTTTTAAAAATCAGAAGTTTGCCAAGCAGATAGAGAGAAAACTCCATACAATCTATTTTTTCACCAAAATTTCCACAACTAACGGAATTAAAACCTTTCCTGTAAGGTAAAAAATTAAAATATTTATATAAATGTGGAAGGCAACTCTAAATTACTATAAGGGTCTAAAACTCCTCAATTTCAAAACAATGTGTTACTCCTTTTATGTCCTTCAGGACAAAGACCGGTGTACAGCATTACAAAAAGAGCGTAGGAAGAATACAAAGTGTGCTTTCAGGACTTTGAGTTTTAATTACATTAACAAATAATTTAATCGTCCATGTATTCAGGCAAGTCAATCTGTAGACACTTTAGGTACACCATAAAGGAAAATTAATATTTTAAGTTTGATATTCATAAACAATATTTCCAGGATGTCAAAGGTATGTCAACTTAATTAAAATCAGTTGTAAGGCAGTTGTAGTCCAGCGGTAAATATTTTATTATTTACCATAGAAAATATATGTATGAAATAAAGGATATGAATGAATTTACAAAAGTAAGCGTAAGGACCATAAAATATTCAAAGATATGACATTTACCTGCCAAACCTATAATTAATCAAACACGTAAGGTAGTACAGTACATATTTTACCCAGTTTATCAATTCCCTAACCATATGTAAACATTAAATATCAATTTAGATTAAAACTTGAAATTTAAATTTTAACTTTCTCAAATGATAAAAAAAAGTTATATCAGATAGAGTTAAATTAACTATCGATATAATAATACATAATGCATTAAATGTTAAGTGAAAGAATAACGTTAAATATTACCACAAATACCGCTCATGTGTTTTAATTTTAGAACTGTGAATTATATTTGGCCAAAACACATTTGAGCACAAAATGATACATTTTAAATTGTATTATTATCAAAGGACTTTAGCAGAAAGGTTTATATTTAAACTTCATCTTGTCAGAAGGACTTTGAGCACAAAGGTTCAAAATTAACCTCTAAATTTTATCAAGTCAAAACAGACTTAACGACTTCTCACAATAAATTCAAATTCAAACTTCAACAAGCCAAAAGACACTCTAGCAAAAAGATTTACAGTTAAATTTCTTCTTTGTTCAAAATACTAGATAAAGATACAAAGTTAACATTTAAATATTATCAAGTGAAAACAAACTCAAGCAACGTCCGACAATAAATTTTACATATATTTTAAATAGTTTATGTGAAAAAAAAAGAATCAAGCCAAAGAATTTACATTTAGTTATTTTTTAAATCTACTCAGTTTTATTATTTAATAAAAAATAAGCCTGAAAGGGAATTTATAATTATATTTTTATGAAGTATGAATTTTTCACTTACATTATAACTGGAAGTAGAAGTTTCCTCAGTAGATAACTCGCCAAAGTGATTTTCTAAGCATTCCCGGCAGTATTCTCTACAGTTTACCAGAGAGGAAGGGGAAGAGAGGTATCATGTGTGACGAGACCAGACGTGACGTCTCTCCTGTCACGTCGTCCACCCACATCCACCCCTATGGCACTCTACGCAAAACCCTTTGAAAAGTTGATCAGACTTTGAAGCTCTTTAGTTGCACGGTTTGCCGCTAAATGAGAGAGCGTTGTGATCGTTGCGGATAGTTGTGATGTTTTATAACAACAGCTGTTCATATTTATATGATTTTATTCCTGCACAATGGATTTACATGTCATAAATAACAATAAATGTAAGTTTCCAGATTGTTTTAAAACGGACGTGTCGATGTTTATACGCACTCAATTTTCGATGGACGTGAATTGAGAGAAAAAAGTATAAGAAATACTTCTGGTTATGAGAACTTTAGAAATAAAATCTAATGATAAATTTTGTGAAAAATATTTTCAACAAAATATATTCTACGAGAGTGGGTTGTAACAGGTAGTGATTAAAGAATTTTGCAAAAGGGAAGTGTGCATTGCTTTTTATTAATAAAAGTTAGTTTTTCTATTAATTATTTTCACATTGGTTGATCCATGTTTGCAATAAAAAGAACTTCTGCTAGATATCAGTTACCACTCCTTCTATGTCATTGGCTACTTGTATGTTTATTTATAACAGTGATTTTTCTACTGCCTTAACCTTAGCCATTATTTATATAAGGAATAAAAATTTTATTTTTAATTTGGGATGGTGCTCTAGAACTGATACAAATAAAACACTGTATTTTCTCAAAACAGCATATCATTAAGAAATGTCTATAACCATTAATACTTGCAAGTAAATGGCAAATCAAATGATACTATAATTATATTTAGGCCTATTTAATACTTTTGATTTTTTTAATAGTTATACATCTCACTAGAATCAAAATCCAGACGGAGGGCCTACACGACAAGTTGTTTATTTGAACCCTATTGTTCGAAACTTTAATTCATTTGCACATGAAAGGTTAGAAAGGTTAAATAATAAGTGGACGATGCTCAAAAACTCTACCCACACATATTTCACTATTTTTATATTAAAAAATCGATGATTTATTGTATCAATACACTCACAAATATATTATGGAGAATTGATAGAAACTAAAATTATATAATTTACATTCGAAAGTATTTGACAACATCACATTAAATAATAACACTATTTGTTTAGTTTTTTAATAGCACTTGCCACCTAAGTATTAAATTATTCATAGAGGACTGAAACTGCTCACATCCAGACGTGTTAAACTCTCTCAATATGATTATCACAGCTTGGTAGTAACAATAGTTTTGTTGCTGAAAGTAATATTATTACAGTCATTTAATTAAATAATATTTAGGGATGATACTATCAATAATTGTCTTGACACATAAGTCAAATGCAGTGTTTGAGTAATGCCTACTTAGGGGTGGTAAACAAACCTGGGACCATTGTAAAGATGGAATTACCAAAGTTATATATTTCAATATCATTTTTTAAATAATAAAATTATATTGAAACTTTATAGACTGTATGCAAGAAACAAATGAGTAAAAATATGAATGGTATTGATTTTCCTCGGTATTGAGCCTTCTGCAAGAACGTACCCTCTAAGATAGCTAATTAACACCACTCACACTTTAGATAGTGAATAAATATTTTTTAAATGTACTCGAGAATCAAACTTCTCATTCACTCTTCAAGTTTGATTATTTCATTCTTTCAGTCTGCCTTATCCCTTTATTGAAGGAAAGACTCTAATTTTAGTATTCAGACAAATTACTCTAAATGCTAGGTAGGCTACTCATCAGGATAAAATAAGAAATCCCCTCAGATGTCATTAGCTAGATAGTAAGATTAATTGATGCATTTGTGCCTTCCTATATCTGTAAATTATTGAAATAATAATATATAACCATGTTTATATGTTCAAATTCAACCAAACAAATAATTAGGATTAATACTACAGTATTTTAAATAAATTTAAATTATAATACATCAATGAACAAATGATTATATTGTGATTTTTATGTTATAATTTGCTGTGAGCTATTATTTTTATTTAATAGTTACCGCATTCGCGATGAAATAACTACTGTTTAACAGTAAAATGTAAACTTGGAGTTTGAAACTTATCTTAAAATTTAAACTGCGCGCGCTCTATTCCGCAACGACACTAACACCATTTGGCTTCAATGTCTGATCACTGGAACTAAAGAGTAGCCAGACCCGTATATCTTAGACTCTGTCCACATCCTAGAATAGTCACCTAGACTTTTCTGGAAGGTAGTAGCGGGTTCGAGCACCGGACATGCCTCCTTGTGCTCTTGGTGGGAGCTAGGTATCTCGTCTTGGGTCGTCTTGGAGTTGAGTAGTTTAGTAAAACCGTGGCTCCTGTTGTGGGTGGATGTACCCATCGTGGCCTTGTGGGTTGTGGGGGGGTGGCGGATAGATAGCTCGAGAGAACACCGTGAAATTGGGGTGCATGTTAAGTTTGAATGTACATAATACAAATACTCTTGTAGCTTGGAAAGATGCTACAAATGGTTGGTGAGACTGAGGGGATGGGGGGAATAAATAAGATTAGTTAAATTTTAACACATCATACGATTAAATCATTTTAACACTATGTTTTAGTTACCCTACTTTTCACGTTTTGCCACACAATTAAAAATAAAATAAGCCTATTGATATTTATAGATAGTATATTTTGGTTACTATAGCCTTCAGTATAACTATTTTACAAAACAAAATAAAGAAATTTTACAGATTCCTGGTCAAGTATATTAGCAAGAGAAAGAAAGATAAAACGTGGAATTATATTTATATCAGCAAAAATGTATTTAAGTTTTTATTAATATTTTTATAAATATATATATTCTCCTACGACAGGTACATTCCTCTTGTCAGTGAACCTAGTCTGCCAATGCTCCCTGTCCTTGAGCTCCCAGAATTTTCTTTTTTCCTTCAAGTCGTAAAATATTTTAATCCTCCTTCTTCCTAAGCTCCTCTTTCCATCAGTCTTTCATTCTATGAGATCGTGCAGAAAAATGTTCCTCCTAAGGATGTGTCCGATACAGTTTGCTTTTTAACAAAGAATTACATCCAAAATTTTTCACTTTACACCCAATTTTTTTAGGTCTTCATCATTTGTCAGACTGTCTGTCCACCTGATCTACGTACAACGCAATATTTCAAATTTCTCCAAGTATATGATTTCCATCCTCCTGAGAGTCCAAGTTTCTGCTCCATACAACGCGATTAAACAAATGTAGCATTTTATCATAAGAAACCTCTTTTTGGTAATCCTCAGACTAATGTCCTTGGTGGAGTAGGCATGCCTTTTCAGCAGGCTTCACAGGTACTTAAATTTATTTATGTTTTCCAAACTTTTTTTCCAATTTTGTATTTCAGTGCCCCTTTTTAATTTTTGAAATAACCGTCAATATTGATCTCCATGTCATGTCTTCTCCCTAAATCTAACAGCAAGTTCATCATTTCCTGAGACTCGTATTTATTCTTTTCCAGCAATGATAGATCATCTGAGTATTTTATTGTGTTGATGATGCGTCCTCCTATTCTGAAATTTCCACTTCCCTCCAGGGCTTCTCTAACCAGTTACTCACCTTACAATTTGAACAGACTGTGTGACAAACAACGTCCTTGCCTTAGCTTCGGATCACGTGGTATCTGGAGAGGAACGGGTTTTAAATATGAGCCTAGGCTCATGGGAGACACCAGATATGATATACCTGTCACGCTACTCACTAACCACTCATTTACCTTTTACTGGGGAAATAAACATACTGATAACATTTAGTAAAATATCTCTCATAATATTAAATATATTATCACACACACTCCCTCTCCCCCCTTTTTTGTATCTTAAATGTGTGGGCCTGATTGAGCTGTCAGGATGCCTTTGGCTAAGGATAAGGGGGGAGGTGGGTTCGTTATTAACGTTAGAATTTTCTTTTAAAAGGTTTAGTAATACTACTATGACTATTACAAATGTGATGTTAAAAGTGAAGTTGGAATGAAATAAATTATAACGTATGAGGAAGCGTGTGACAAAACGAGTTGTTATGAGGTCTACCCTGGGCTCGAGCAGCAGCCACGAACTGGTACTTTATGAAACCGACGTATTGGCTTGCGTGGACCCCTAACCGGCAGCGTGACCCCTAGGTTACGGTGTTCTGTAGTCAGCCTAGAGGGGCTCCAAAGATCCCATTTTAACCGGGATGCCGGCCTGGTTTTAAGCTAGGGAATTCTGATTACCAGGATTATTAGCAAATAACTCGGACAAAATTTGGAGAACGCTGAAAATTTCAGGATCGGATCAGAATTACATGCCTTACAGCATATCAAAAGTCCCCTAAAGTCCGAGTCTTGGCTTTTATTTTAGAAGACCCCAAAGATCAAAAAGTCTATAAATTCCTAAAAAAAAAATTAAAGCATGCAAAAATGAGAGGAATGATGAAAATTTCAGGATCAACTCAGAATTATGTGATTAAAAACACATCAAAAGTCCCCAAAATTCCGAGGCTTGGCTTTTATGGCAGAAGAACCTAAAGTTAAAAAATTCCATAAGTACTAAAACATTATATTAAGGTGGGAAAGAATTATAAGAAAGCAGAAAATTTCAAATTGACTCAGAATTATATGCTTTGCAACATATCAAAAGTACTTTAAAGTCAGAGGTTTGGATTATTTGGTAGAAGACCCCAAAGCTCAAGAAAGTCCATAAGTACCATACTTATAAATAAATTTTAAGCTGGGAAAAATTTTCGGAATGCTGAAAATTTCAGGATCGACTCAGAGTCACATGCTTTACAACATATAAAAACTCCCCTAGATTCCGAGGCTTGGCTTTTATGGTAGAAGACCCAAAAGTTCAAAAAATGAAATAGTAAATTAGCCTCCAAGGCATAAATAAAAATGGGTTTCACTCGTGTCCCAGTTAAATTCATCCGGAATTGAATTCCTTATAGGTAACACACAACATTCTCGCATCTCATTAATAAATTTAATGTTAGAGTTTATTTTTCAAAATATATTAAATAGGTCGTACACATTTTCTTCACTATCCATAGTGATAGAAAGTGAAGGGGAGTTGTTGCACACTTCTCCTGAACAGCGACACATTGTAGAGCACGCCAGCCTGCTCTTCTCACATTCATAGTTGCGTTCGCAACCTTTCTTGCAGCTACAACATAGAAGATGCAAGAGCTTTTCTGGGGCAGGAGAGAGAAATGTTATGACAGGAACAAGCTAATGTTAACACAACAGGACAAATAATTCGAAATTTTGAAATTTACTCTAAAATATATTATATAAATTTAATCGAATATATATTAAAATCTAAATAAAAAAATCCTTCAGTTTAATGATATATTTACTTTTCCAATTAGCTGCCAGGCCCAGCCCGTTGATGTGAGAGGATTATCTAGCCATTGTTGCACCTACAGATACAATCTAAGTGACTGTTGACGGGCAGCAGCACTGGTAGGTGGAAGCATGGTGATGTCGAAAGTAGCAGTGACAGATTTACGAACTACAGTTTGGACATATATTTTATAACGCAGCTCGTCTAGGGAGCTGTAGTTTTCTTTTTTGTACAGAGACAAAATAAACAGTTCTCCCACTGAAGCTACTTCATCGGGAGTAGCAGAAGGATAATTGAAAATTATCATTATCTTGGACAGCTCTTTATAATTTTGGAGGAGGTCAAAAGCCAATTTCTTTTCTTTTCTGAAAAGGGCAGATGTCGTATCACAATCTGTCATTGCATGAATAAACAGGAGGGTGTTTTTTACAGGACCTAGAGCTTCTTGGAGTTCCACGATATTGTGAATTTTATCAGGTTTGCCAGTTTTTCCAGGAATTAGGAGAGATAGCTTACTGCTTGGAAGTGCATGCACAGCTAGCATGCTAAGGATATCTGTATCAACTGCTACATGTTTCCCAGCTGATAACTATGACTGTCAAAATAATAATTCAATCTACATCTCCGATTGTTAACTGGACCAAGATGCCACAATTCCGTAAGATGGGTGTTAGAAGTTTTATAAAACGTGATTTGTTTTTGCAAATTTCTAGAAACTTCCTGAGAAGATGTGGCAACCAAGTCTGGATCTAGTGCTAAGTCTACAGAGGTTTTCTTGCTGCTTCGGCGATTCTGCTCCTCCGTTTTAGTGTTCGGTGGACCCTAATACCCATCAAACACTACTCTTGATGAACAATTAAGATGTTTCATCATATAAGATTAGTATGTCATGCAAATAATCATGTAAGTCATTGGTCTCAGCCAAATAATGATATGAAGAAGGTACCCATCATCTACAACAAACACTGTGTCCT
Organism: Timema genevievae; assembly: GCA_902155825.1. Classification (NCBI taxonomy): domain Eukaryota; kingdom Metazoa; phylum Arthropoda; class Insecta; order Phasmatodea; family Timematidae; genus Timema; species Timema genevievae. The sequence goes on from CABFWO010004470.1 coordinate 60,307, forward strand.
TTGGTGCATTTTCTTTGCAAGGAGAAACGGATTCTAAGATTTCGGCAAGAGCTGATGTCCTTGTCTTCCTCATCGATATTTCGTAAAACAAATACATAGGTCTATGTGCTAGTTCATTTGAAAAGAACTGCAATAACTCAGGTCCAGATCGGAATACACACACAATACAATTAAATAGCTGATGTTAATTTATTTTCACGCTTGAGAGATTCACAAGATATCTTTAGCGTGTCCAGGATATCATTTCGGGGAAAGAGGATGGAGGTCACGAATTTATTAAGAGCTAGAAGAGGGTGAGGCTTAGGAGGACTTAGGGGACTTGTGATATGTTGTAAAGCATATCATTCTGCGTCAATCCTGATATTTTCTGTTTTCTTATAATTTTTTCTACCTTAAAATAATTTATTAATACTTATGGTATAGGACCCAAAATTTCAAAAATTCCATAAGACCCAAACCTCGGACTTTTATGGACTTTTTATATGTTGTTAAGTATATAATTCTGAGTCGATCCTGAAATTTTCAGCACTCTTCTAATTTTTGTGCTCTTTAAATAATTTCTAGGTATTTATGGACTTTAAGAATTTTGAGGTCTTCTAAAAAAAAGCCAATCCTCGGGCTTTAGGGGACTTTAGCTATGTTGTAAGGCATGTAATTCTAAGCCAATCTGGAAACTTTCAGCTTTTATCCAAATTTTTTCCAGGTTTACCTGTTTTTTCGACAATATTCCGGGACTATAAAGGCCTGTTTATCGGTTTACGAGCTTTTTTTATTGTATCAAACGAAATAAATTAATATAATAAACAAATTGAAGAGCACATGAAAAAGACCAGAGGAGTTAAAAATACAAACATTTCAGAGCAGGGTCTAAAGGTTCATAACTAGATAAATCACAAGATGTTTCCCCAAAATTATTATAAATTCAACATATATGTTTGAACACGATTTAGTTCTTTGAACAGATTTCCATATTTTAACATTTTTTATTCAAAAGTACACATCAACAAGGAATAAACAAGCAAGTCATTAATTTATCTGTTTTTCCCCAGTATTTAAATTATAAAAGTATATATATATACATAATAAGTTACAAATAATAAAACAATGTTACCATAATGATGAACTTGACCATAGTTAATATGTATTCACTGTACATACATACAATAAAAAAATCTAGCCATCACTAATAAATCTTACGTGATCAGATAGACGAATAAAATATACATAATAATAAAGCTTTTCTTTTCATTTTTTTGTTATTGTTGTTTCCTTTATGTCAATGTATATTTATCTATTTTTCTCAATCGTGGATAATTTGCTAAAATATTATCGTTTCAGGAGAGTGATTTTTTTTCTAACACTTCAGTAAAATAATTCTAAAAATGAAACTTTTTTGCACTAAGCAATTGACAAAATAAATCATGGTTTTAATATTACAACTTATAAAGATTATCATCTACTAAATTGTCATCACCAATATAAGCTTATTCAATATTATTTTCCTTAAAAATATGAGTGAATAGTCACACTGAACACGTGGTCACTCTAGGATAGCTAATTGGTGAAAGGATTTGAATTGTAAGGAAAAGGTCCTGGGTTCAATTACTGTTTCCAGGTGATCTTTTTGAATTTAAATAATGTTTTGTCTAGATTTGGATATAATTATAATTAACAGCTTTGATACTTTGGCTATTAAATTCATCATAGTAAAATATTAGAAGTAATGAATAATATTTTCACCATTGTATTCACGAGAATAAGACTGAAACTCATCTGGAAAAAGAGCTTCCTTAATCTTCCATTGCCTTATTAAAAGGGTCCTAGCACATGATTCCCGAGTTACATTGATAGAATCGCTATTAATTAAAATACATGGGTGAACTTATACTATCTTCAGAGCTCTTGCAGGTCGAAAGGGTGAATGAAAAGTTATTTTTGAGGACAAAAGTAACAAGTCAAGTCTCATGAATATCTCACAAAGATACATACAGACTGCTATATCATCCGTCCAATCTTGAGACACTTGAAATACAGTTTTAGTGTTCGCAAGACCCATATCTTGATCACATTCAAGGACTATGGAGAGTTATTTTAACTGAACTGTGGTGTTTGTTGACATGAACTAAGTAATGTAAATTTCATAATAGCTTGTAGTTTTTGTTATGACCCCTTCAAGAGTCAAATAATAAGGTTTGTGTTGATATTTTGCCTATGAATCAAGAATAGAAGTAGTTTTGTGGTGTATAAATGATGAAATTTCGTTGGAAACCTTTTCAACTTGTGATTCAAGATACACATGAAATAAACATTTGTTGTTTATCAGCTGATGTCTGTTAAACGACGCGGTATTCTCATAATATACATCAGTGGTAAAATGTTGGGGCATGTCAGACTCTTCTGGATATCCAAATAAAGGTATGGGGTATTTATTTATTACCTACTCCTAGAATGAGCATCATATACAGGTTGTAAGACTTTTCAGTCTTTAGCAGAAGAAATGGGTTTTCACTTTCAAGTTTTTCTTTCTTTTTATTTTCAATATAATTTCTCTTTTGTTGGTTTGCATCGTTCAAGACCTGATACCCTTTAATATTTTATGATGTTTCATCACAAGTTCTCCAGGTCTCACATCAGGCCTGTTCAAATGAAATGTTTCATCACAAGTTCTCCAGGTATCACATTAGGCCTGTCCAAATGAAATGTTTCATCACAAGTTATCCAGGTCACACATCAGGCCTGTCCAAATGAAATGTTAAACAATAAATATTGACCATACCTTTATTCTTGTTTTTTTGGTTATTTTGAAAATGTAGCTAATCTTTTTGATAATTTCGACCATTAAATTGTTAATTTATTTTGGATGTGTGTTTCATGAAACATAGTATTACCATTTTTATTACGTTCTCACTATCTTATAGGTAGAGGAATTATTGTGATCGTCAAGAAAATCGAATTCGAGAATTTGATAAATGTTGACGATTCATAACCCCTTGAAACCAAAAAGTAGCTTTCTCAATGCTATATGTCTGTCCATCTGTTTGTCTGTACCTTGGAGTAGAGCATAAACTATTTTACTGATCGGACTAAAACTATTTATCTAGGGGTCTCATAGGATTACCTTGAGGGATTTTTGGAAATTAATATCCATCCATAAAATTAAGGGTAGTTTCCTTAATAGCAAAAGAGAAAAAAATTATTTTATCAAAATCAACACTAACAGTTTTGATAAAATATCTTTATAAGCATTGATCAATATTAAAAACCAAATTGATATTCTCAATTTTTAGTCAAAATGACTAAGGGTTCCGGTCTTATGCGTAAAATTTAATGTTTTATCATATCTCCGTAACTCTGCTAGATATGTAATTACTTAGCATTGCAAATATGTAGGTATATTTAAAATAAAAATATTTTATTAGAAACTTATTTTTATAAAACCAATAATTTTCAAGCTATACGCAAATATATATATATATATATATGTACATATTTAACTTTAGGTTAAGCTTGTTATCCATCCCTTTGGCTTCGGGGGTAGCTTGTTGATGTCACGACGACGGTGACGTTGTGGTCAGACACGCATGGGTAGGAAAAAGGTTGGCGAGTGTGTTCCAGCAACGTTAGTCGCGGTGGAACGGAAGGAAGTTCCGGCAAGGTGAGTCGCGGTGGAACATGAGGAAGTCCCGGCAACGTGAGTCGCGGTGGAACATGAGGAAGTCCCGGCAACGTGAGTCGCGGTGG
>CABFWO010004471.1:8763-44388 GCA_902155825.1 Timema genevievae
TGAGCTTTAGTTGTAAACATATACTACTTAAGTCTTAACGCAATAATTCTTCAATGCCATAGAGTAATTAAATATAAGTATCTAAAAAAAGTATGTTATTTTTCCTTAAAGCTCTTAGGAGAAATATTTGAACAGCAATGATCCTTTTCCATTTTAGACTCAATAGTCAATATTTACATTTTTTATTGGTCAAAATTTATAAATGAATAATTAAATATTAATGCGATGACTTGAAGATTTGCAACACCTAATAAAATGTTAAAATTTTAACCAAATATCGAAATTTTATTACGAAGTGTTGACCCTTGTGGAAGACATTAAACTGTTTGAAATGCTCTTAGGTGGACAAAGATGCGCCTCTTTTCTTATTGATTCTATATCATTGTATATTATTTTATGTGTGTTCTTATGTGGAGTGGTGATGATACAATGTACATTATTCCGTTCAGAAATCTTACGAGTTTATAGAAAGAGAAAGAAAGTCTGTGCGGTACGCCGTACCATTTATTTTATATTGTTTACACCAAAATGTAGGTGAAAGTTTTGACCAGCTAAATGTTTAGATTGTTTTTAAAAAGTTTGATAACCCACATTAAACACTACAAAACAAGGCCACATGATATTAAAATGTTTGGTTGTGACCCTATCAAAATATTACTCTATTTGATATAAGAAGGCTAGATCTAGTTGTCTAACCTTTTGCTTTAATCTCAGAAGAGTGTAATGCTTCGTTAGTTGTATTTTAAGAAAAATTTAAACTTTTTACTGTTCAGAGACCTGATGATAATTTTCACATAAATATTGTAGAAAACAATACTTAAAAAAATATCGATTTTTTAAATATTGCGTGATTTCTAAACGTTTGCAAAGCGTCTTATGGATGAAACTTCATTTTATCAAGTGAAGCAGGACGTATTTTTGTTGTTAAACCACGTCTTAACCGTTCGGGCTAACCACAACCGAATGATGTCTGAATAAATGGAATTTCAAAATTGAAAAAATGGGAAATGTAAGACCTCGAAATTGATACAACTGATATAAAACACTATTTTCGGTGTGGTTGAAAATTTTAAATTAGACAGGCAGTTAAAAGAACTATATCAGATAACCAAATAAGTCTTTAAATTTCAAAATGGATATATGGTAACCGAAATTGGTTGGGATTAAGGGCAGTAGATTGAAATTTCTACAAAACTATTAGAAACTATACCTTTGAGTGAGGAAAAAAAATTAAATTTGGCAAATCAAAAAATAGAGGTCCGGAAAATTAATGAACTGCTAAGCTAATTTAAAAAAAGTTACTTTGTACACTTTTTAATTTTGTGAAGTCAGATGAAAAAACCTAAAGATAAATTATTATTACTATTATTATTTAGCACCGCGTCTTACTACCCGTTCGGGTTATACGCTAAAGTACTAATTACGCTAATGTATTAGGAATTGGAAAGGTTGAATTTTGAGGAAGTGAACCCACATTTGCGTGGAGGGAGAATGGAAACCCATTTAGGAAAAACCACCCCAGGTCACCCGACCGAGATTCGAACCTCGATCTCCCCGTCCTCGGCAGTCGAGCTCAACACGACTAGCGCGTTAGCCAACTATGCCACCGAGGCGGGTCCTAAAGATAAAAACCACATAAAAGTAGATATTAAATACTGTACCGTACATAAATATCGAAGGATAAACCATCACCTATACAGGAGCGACGTAATAATGAAAATAATCAACTTCTGTTGGCAACGCTTGGTGAACCACGATATTCTTTGGGAAACCATATTAGTCTATATTTCATTTAATTATTTTATAGTCATCTTAAATTAATAATGAGAGTATTTTATTAATTTAAATGAGCACAAGCTCCCTGGCAAAGACAGGTTTAAATAATAGTATTAAAATAAATTCAGGTTAGATTGCCGTAAGTTGAGACCGGCTACGTAATAATTTGTTTTGTAATTTTTTCTTTTTTTAATATTTCCGGTTTTACTGCCTCTATGGTCTATTGATCAGAGGGCCTGGATAGAGATCCAGAGGTCCCGGGTTGGATCCCCGAAGCTTCCAGATTTTCTGTGAAGCTGTGGGTCTGAAACGGGGTTAATTTCAGACTCATGAGGACAAATAAGGAGCTACTTGAATAAATATGGAGTAGCTTCGATCTAGAAAACAGATTAACAACCTGCGGGTTCGTGGTGCTTACCACATTACACCCTCTATCCGCAAATGCTGGCACTGTCTTCACCAACATACGGCGGCCAGTTGGTCGGTATCGCTTTCGGGCTGACACCATGGTTATTTTTCCATACGAGTATTTGTATTCAGGGAATAATCTCTACAAGAGATTATTCAGGGAATAATCTCTACAAGAGATTATTCAGGGAATAATCTCTACAAGAGAGAGAGTTGTGAACCTCCTTTACATTGTACCGTGGCTACAAACTATCTTAGCCACCACCTCCACCACCCAAAAAAGGTGTATACTCACTTACCCCATTTTATCGGAAAATCAGCACCTTGTATGGATCCTCCACGCAGGTCAACACAGAACACTGTTCATCGTTCAAGTTGGCGAGAAAACTAGAAAGAAGACTCGGAATGCCATGTGATCCCGTTTGTTATTCCAGAGTTGAGGACGCTGCGCAGGCGCTAAAACTTGGGGAAACAAGTGCCAAGTGCTATCACGTGTGTCTCCCTACCCCCTCAAAGTCATCCTTTCGACGTTGTGCGCAGGCGTCGATGAGGGCCGTTTCTGATTAGCTAATGATGATTTCATTTGTCATGGAATACTTTCTTACCATTTTCCCCCAATGTTCTAAGTGAAATATAAGCTGGTACCCAGAACGGGAATGACTACTCTTCGATGCAATTAGAATTTAGCAACTTACAACATATAAGTGTGCATTATTTTGGAAAAGTTTTTTTACATATATTCTTTTTTATTTGAAAGCTGGGGAGCTATTAAACTCTTTCTAAATTATGTAGGGATCAAATTTGATAATGCTTCAGAATATTTATTTATTAGTTTTTTTACTAAATTTGATTTTCTTGGTAATTAGATTTGTTTTGGATACGGACATGTTTTGGTCTTATGCCTTTTAATTCAGGTTCAGTTGTAGTATTCGCAAGTCTAATTATGTAATTTAATCTATGTGCGCTATCTTGCACTATATTTTGTTTGGCTATATTCTTACAGTTGTAGCGAGTCTAGATGAAACTAATATTGTTTCGTATCATATTTTCAATTTCTACGTGAGTGGGAAATTCGGTAAATGATTTTAATATGTTCAAATTTTATTATGAATTAAGTAAATAAGTTAGAAAGATATTAAGCTTTTTTGTGTGTAGGCTACCTCCGCCTCACTGGTTGCTAGGTGAGAATAATGACTTTACTTGTAAATATTGTAGCCAGGTGTATGGTTATGAGCAAAAATATACTAGTTGATAAGTATAAGCTATGAGATATATGTATAAACTTTCTAACAAACTTAATTTCAGATATTTATAGGTATATTTTGAAAGGCTTAGCCATGTTGTTTAGACTATAGGCTGTATTTCAGCTTTCATTTCGTTTTGATTACTGTTCGCAATAATTTACTCTGTTTACTTTTGAATTGGTTCTGTTAACTTATTATGAATGTTCTTTAATCTAGATAAATACGTTTAGTACTCCGTAACCTTACATTATTTTTTCACTCAAGTACATTTATTCGCTTCCCGATAAATATTGTATTATTTGCTATTGCGCATTGTCCGCAGTCAATAAACATAATATTGTTAACCTTTTGATCATTATCTCTGATAATAAAACGGCCTTCAGGCCAATGTAAACTTCATGCCATTCGTTATGCATTTACATTAAGCAAACCCTTAACTCCCTGAACGTGACTAGTTAAATACATAAGTTTACTGATAGTTAACACAGCTAGGTTCTGGTACTTGGGCTTTGAATATTTGAGTGTGCTTAAATCTTCAACACTATATTATTATTATTATTTAGCACCGCGTCTTACTACCCGTTCGGGCTATACGCTTTCAACACTTAAGTGTTAGGTTGATCACATGTCGTGATCCGCCCTTGTAAAACAATTGAGCAGTTCATTTCAGATAGATAATATTTTGAACGAAAGAAACATAATCTACACGTGTTTACACTAAGAAATTGAGCGTAGATGATACAAACATGATTAAATAAGTAAGGGATTTAATTTTGGTTCTTTTAATCCTTATTTGCTTTATCGTATATAGAAAGTAGGCCTACTGTAATCGTGAACATTTTCTACCTTTAGACTATGGTGGATCTTGAAGTTTTATGTGAAGCCAAACTCAAAAAGGTGAGTCTTAAAATTGTGTGTGTATAATTTAAATATGTATGTTTCTGTATATATGTGTATATATGTATGTATAATGTATATGTATATGTATATATATCTGTATGTACGTCTGTCTGTACCTGGAACTACAGCCTAAACCGTTTGACTAATTTTGTTCATTATTTATATTGAAGTGTTTTTATATGGTCATACCTCGAGGAAAAATAGTTATTTTGATCCTAGTTCTAAAATTAGGGGTAGTTAGTTGAATAGTTTTGGAAAAATTACATTTTTTCGAAATTAGTTCTTAACGATACATTTTTTTGTTTTTTTTTGTTTTTGCACTGCGTCTTATTACTTAAGCATATAACCCGAGCCATAACTACGCTATTGGCTTTAGGGATTAGTAAGGTTATATTTAGAAGAAGTGTACCCACAATTGAGTGGAGGTAGAGTGGTAAAACCATTTTGGAAAAATCAACCCCAGTACACCTGACTGAGACTCGAACCTCGATCTCCCCGTCATTGGTAATCTAGTCTACTGCGAGAGTAGCGCTTTAGACCATGCAGCCACCGAATAGGGTCTTAACGATATTGTTTAAATTAGCTCTTTAGGGAGTGTTTTACACAATAAAAAACACTTGACTTATTTTTTTTACGGAAGAAAGTTGATTTATAGAAAGTTTACTTATGTGTAATATATGAAAACTTTAAATAATAATAGCACCGCGTCTTACTACCCGTTCGGGTTATACGCTTAAGTACTAATTACACTAATGGATTAGAAATTGGGAAGGTTGAATTTAAAGGAAGTGAACCCACATTTGCGTGAAGGGAGAGTGGAAAACCGTTTAGGAAAACCACCCCCAGTTCACCCGACCGAGATTCGAGCCTCGATCTCCCCGTCCTCGGCGGTCTAACTCAACACTACTGGCGCGTTAGCTAACTACGCCACCGAGGCGGGTGAAAACTTTAAAATTATATCCAAGAAATTTTTTAAGATTTTGTTGTACTATTTATGTTTTTAAGAAGTTGAACGTGGTGGTTATTATTTACTTAATTTCTAGGATGAGGAAAGCAACAGAGAAAAATGTGCGCATACAATTTAACTTTTTAATCATTACTCCCAGAAATCAATTATATCCCTTTTAAAAAGAACGTGTTTTAACGATGAAAATGCAGGTAAAATTTTTACGATCAAACCTAAAAATAAAATTAATGAAGACTTGTTGAAACCGTGATATAAAAAAGTGACATTTAAAAATATTTATCCCCGCGTTACCGAAGTACAAAGTAAAATAATAAAGTTTACGATGGTAGAATGTCACCTGTGTATGCACAAAGTCGTATAATTCAACCCTGCCTGTTTATAGGGGGAGCGGGTGGTTGGGGAGTGTTGGTTAAGATCCCCCCCCCCCCCCCCNTTCATCAAACTCTATTGACACCACCAAATGTCACTAAACACGTTTACGATCCCCTTAAAGTAGAGTCATTTGAAGTAGGACAGTATTCTGAAAGGACATTTTGGAGGTATAGCTTGACACGTTTATTTCTCGTGTCACGCGTCTTACTACCTATCCAGGCCATATACATATTTACACTAATAGGGTATGAATCAAGAAGGTAGAATTTTTGGATGAAGATACCCGTATTTGCGTGGAGGTAAAATGGAAAATCATTTAAGAAAAAACATGAATCCCCATGCATGTGATTGAGATGTTTACGTATACCTTTGCGTATTTAAATATACTTGTGTGTACTAAAAAGAAGTAAACTATTTAAACGATTGACAGCGAGGTCGTATTTTAACTCGATCATTTGGCATCTGTCAGTTCCGCGATAATTGTCATATTTGTGAACCAGTTTTAACTAAATTTAGCAGATACATTCTTTGAATCTTGGCCATACGATCCGTTAAAATAGTTTTTGATCTGGATATCCGTTTCAATCGCGGCCACTCAAAAGATTTTTGTTTTAATAGCTCATCAAGTAATTTAAATTTATAATTCTAACAAACCACTCACGTACCTAAGTTGTAATTTTATTGGTGTTGACAGTTATTGCGAGACTGGCGTTTTAAACTACGTCACCAACGGTTATTCTCTGTGAATATAATGTATTTTTGAATACAATATTAATTTGTTTTCGGTCTAAATTGATCACCAAGGAAAAATATAAGCTTTAGATCCAAGGAGAAATATTATAAATGTTTAAACTAGAAATCCAAAGAGAAATGTTAATACTGTAGTAACGATAAGGACATGAGACAATTCTTAATAGTATGTACTTGGAATAATTTAAATAGAAGGAGTGATATCTACTGATCACAAAACATAGTTTATTTATTTATAATATATGGTCCAAGGTATTAATTGATTCACAATCTATAAGTTCTTAGTAAACAATTATATGATGATCATCAAGTTTGAAGTGGACACAAATAAGCAACTGAGCTAAGGCATATATCCATAATAATTGAATGTTCACTATAGCTAATTTTTTTTTTCAAAAGTAGTCCAACATGGCGGTCAATGTAGTCCCTCAAGGAATACTCTTCAATCTGTGATGATTTATTTCTAACATTCTATTCGTTACCTAATAAAATGCCATTTTCATTCTCATTATTCAGACCTGCCGTTATTTTATTGAATGTCGCAACAAATTATATTGAGGTTTTTTTTTATATAAAGGCATGAACTTTCGTTGATATTTAATGCAAACAAAGGCAGGAGTGTTAATATGAATAATGGATATTGTTTGTTGAGTTTGTTATATGATTTTGAAAGGGAAAACGGGACGATCGGTTTTATTTTAAATGGATGTTCCAAGTGGTAGATTGTGTTGACAATATTTAGTTAAAGAGTTTTAAAAATATAGAAAATATAAGGTTTTTTTTAAACGAATATTTAAAATAAAGCGTGTTTGGCATTGAGGGCGTTAATCTCGTCCTGCCTGATTTGATAGTGGCGTATTGGGTTTTGAATCTCGTTTGGGAATACTGAAAATATCCTTTTCACTAGCAGAATGATCTAAAGCAACGTTTTTCAAACAGTGCTCCGTCATAGTTAGCTCAGGTTCCGTGAAGAAAGTTTAGAATATACTTTATTTGTTTTTCACAATATAAAAAGGCATCAGAAATACAGATTAACAGTGTTTTCAAATATTAATAAAGGGCATTTACCAAAAGCGCTGCCAAAAACATTTTTTTTCCCTTTTATTTTATACTTTCTTACTTGTAAAATTTAACCGTCGTTAGTGAAATGTTAATAAGGCTCCGGCGTTTTTTTTTTAGTGCAAGGGCTACTTTGGTTTTAAAAGTTTGGAACTCCCTGGCCTAATAAATCACTCTTGTGCCAGACTGACCTGCTGATGACGAGGAGATCGGAGTTAGAGTTCCGGTAGGGATTAGTGAAGGTTGTTTTCCTAAATGATTTCCCACTCTCTTTCCACGCAATTGCGGGTAGATTACCTCTAAAATTACTTCCTTCCTCATCCCTACCCCATTAGAATAGTTATAATATATTCGTATAATCTGAACAGATAATAAGACGCGGTGATAGAAAAATTACTTTGGATATTATTTTTATAAAACTGTTTCCCACCCAAATGCAGGTACATTTCCTCTAGGTTCTACCCCTTCATACTAACCACATTCGTGTTGATATACTTATGTCTCAAACGAATAGTAAAACGCTGTGCACACAATCAATATGAAATTTGTAAACATTTGTTAAATTTTGCACTGGGTATTACTACCCGTCCGGGATATACACGAATGAAGGTTAGTATGAGGAAGGTAGAACCTATAGGAAATGTACCTGCCTTTTAGTTGTGGTAGCGTGAAAAGTCGTTTTGTACCCCAAAAAAACCTTGCTACAGATACAGAGGTCTCGGGTTCGATCTCCAGCGCTTTCAGATTNAGCGTCTCCGGTCTAGAAAACTGAAATTAACGTCCGGGTTCGTTTTTCGACACCTTTTATCCGCAGAGGTCAGCAATATCTTCACCAGCAGATGGAGGCCGTTCGGTCCGGTATGGCTCGATTTTGGGCTGACGCCAGGTAGTTTACTGTAAACGTATTTTTGAAAATTTTGTACCAAATTATAATACATTCACTATATGAGAAAGTTTGTAAGATTGTGTGGTACCATTTCTTTAACACAACATACGTATGCAATGAATGTATGAACTATTCTTTTTATTTTATTCACCACGCCTTAATACCTCTTCAGGTTTTATGCATAAGTGATAATTACTCTAATGGGGTAGGGATGAAAAAGCAAGCATTTTATAGGTGATCTACCCGCATTTGCGTGGAAGGATAGTGGGAAACCATTTAAGAAAAACCACACTCGGTACACCAAACCGGGACTCAAACCCCAACCTCTCCGTCATCAGCAAGTCAGTCTAGCATGAGAGCGATGCCTTAGACATTTCGGCCACTGAAGTGAATATTAATTATTGTTCATTTTTGAGATAGCTAACACTATTTACAAGGCTCCACCGCGTATAGTGTAATAATAATGATATATTTTAGGGTTTGGGTGGGTGGAGGAGTGTGGGGTGCAGAGTGCTAAGCCGGAGATAAGGTCATTAACGAGTCTACCACGTGAGTGCAGTCATTTTAACCCAGGCCAGTAATTGCATGTAGCCGCGTGTGTTTAAGGAGCACTTGTAGGCGCAGTTGAAGAGCGCCGACAAACAAGACAGTGGCGTCAGAACACGGTGATTACGTGAACTAGATTACATCGACCCGCCCCTCTATCACTGTCCTCATAAACATCGTGTTGGTTGGTGGAATGATTATTCCTAGTTTCGATCACAGATCCCTCCTACCAGAATACTGCTATAGCTGTGTGAAGTCAACGGTTAAAAATACAATTAAGTCAACCGCCCCTGTTAGGGATAAAGTATAAATCGCTGTTGGGCCACACGGCTTTAAATACATTGGTCTGTGTCGTTTTATGTAATTGTGTCTCAATTTCTGTCTAAGAGTATACTCTCGTTATTATTATTATTATTATTAATAATAATAATAATAATATTATTATTATTATTATTAGCACCGCGTCTTACTACCCGTTCGGGTTATACGCACTTAAGCTAATGTGTAATGGTAGGGTGATTGAAAATGGAGGACCTACAGTTTAACGTGGGATCCGAACCACGGTGGAGGCCTGGCATTCCATACATTCACAAGTTGTGATTAATACACATCTTGTCAGAGGTGAAGGAAGGGATTGGCAATCAGATAAACCTGTGCCGGGACTGAGGATTGAACCCCGCACCCCTAGCACAGAAGTCCGACACCTTACCCCTAGACCACCAGGTCACTCAGCTACTCTATTTATACCTTGCCTACAAACACCCTTTGTCAGGTTAATAAGAAAGAAGGGAAATAAAACTATGATAATTATAGGTAAAGAGGAAAGCTCGCTGCAAGTTCTCATATACCTTAATATTTTCCGTTGCAATCCTATAAAAAAAATTAATGTATTTGTTCGAGGAAGAGTTAATCAAGAAAGAGACCTTTTTCATCAAACCTAGTCTCATGGCTCCACAAATAATCTAAAAAAAAGTACCTATTTTAAAATGAGCTAACGTCATTATTATCTTAACACACTCTTTATATTGGTAAAACTCAAACTATTGGGTTTTAGAAGGTGAGTAGAACATAAATAATTAATTTTTATTAAGTTCTTTGTTTTTTAATGTGATATTTCCTAAACTAAATTTAAGTGTTTGAATTTAATATGATGGAAAGTGAAGTAATTGACATAGACTTATTAATTTCATTATTCTTCTATTTATAAAAACCTATCACTGTCTTCTTGAAGTTTTGTAAAGAGATGGTAGTACTTCCCATACATTTTTCTACATTTATTTATGTCATGAATACCCACTTTTTTAATATCCAAAATTTGGGAACAACGCTATCCATAAAAAATCATTCATCTTCACTGGAGCTCATCTCTTTGTATAAAACCTTCACTTCTACTCACAATATTAGTAACCAGCGTTCACTGTGCGCATATCCGCAGGCTAGATTTGCCGATGATCGGGAGATCGAGGTTCGAATCTCGGTCGGGTGTACTGAGGGTGGTTTTTCTAAAATGGTTTTCCACTCTCCCTCCACGGAAGTGTGGATACACTTCCATTAATATAATCTTCCTAAAACCATTATTGTTATGAGTACATATGCGTATAACCCGAACGGGTAGTAAATAAGCGGTGCTAAAAAAAAGTTGAAGGAGCGTTGACACGATACGAGGGAACTGAAACAAATCAACTTGGTTCTAGTGGACTCAGATCCGAGTTATGTTGATACGGTTGTTTTATTCGCATGGTTTTAGTAGAAATAAAATGGCGGAAGTGTTCGTGCTGGGGTTTTTACTGTGGCGGAAATGCTTAAAAAATAGCTGTTAACATTTGATGGCTAACGATGTTTGATGCCCCCTGAACCCGAAAAATGGGGTTTTAATGTCGTTTGTCTTTCGATCGGTCTGTCTGTCTGTCTGTTATTGTGCCTAGAGCCGAAACCATTTTACCGTTCTGTCTAAAACCTAGTATCTAGTGTTTTCATAAGCTTTCCAATAGAGGTTTTTTTTAGTAATAGATCTAAACCTAAAATTAAGGTGGGTTTACTTAAAATAATATATATATAAATTTTCTCGAAATTGGCTTTTTCTATTGTGATTATAATTCAAAACCGTTACAGATAAAGATTATTATTATTATTATTAGCACCACGTCTTACTACCCGTTTGGGCTATACGCACTTACGCTAATGTGTAATGGTAGTGTGATTGTGAGATGAAAATGGAGGACCTACAGTTTAACGTGGGATCCGAACCACGGTGGAGGCACATTTATAAGTTGTGATTAATACACGTCTTGTCAGAGGTGAAGGAAGGGTTTGGCAATCAAATAAATCTGTGACGGGACCAAGGATTGAACCCCGGACCCCAACACAGAAGTCTGACACCTTACCCATAAACCACCAGGTCACCCGATAAAGATAAAAACATACTAAAGGGATAGCTCATTTTTCCGGGAAAATGACTTTACATAAGCGTATATCAACCATTTTGAACTCTCGAAGATATGAAATAACTTATCAGTGCAAATTTCAAATTTGTGGGACTATTAAAAAGGAAAAATAAAGAATATTCGAAAAATAGTTTTATAAAACATATAGTTTCTAAACTACACACAGTACAAGCAAATATATATTTTTTAAATTGAGGTCTGGGAAATGGGAATATGAAAGTTTACCACACTAAGAATGTTTCTGTAAAATTGTGTTTTATTTCATGTATGCTCTTTGGAGATATGTGATTTTATCTTATTTTTTTCATTATGTTTCTGTAACTATGTATATTATTTTGTTTCACTTATATTATGACAATTCTTAGGCAAAATATTGTGATGTCTATGGAATACGATCTTTTTACAGTCAGTTTTTTGTTATAAATAAAAGTGCTGGGTATTGTTTTATTTCATAAATAATTTTGTTAGAATTTATCTACTGCCATGATGTTTATAGGATTATCCTTCTTTTTCTATTTTCCTATTTTGAAAATAGATTGTTCCTACTATGAGACATGGAAGCTACTGTATTTCCCTATTTCATTGTTATAAGCAAATGGATCCATTTTTTGGTTAAGGAGCGAAAATTTATGTAGGGACTTGCAGCACCATTTATTTAATAATCAACGGTACTAAGGTACCAAAAAACACTTAAATTTGTCATATAATTCAAAAAAGATTTTAGTCGCCACCATATTAATTAGCACTGGCACGAAAAAATGTTTGAATACATTCAACTTACGATTCCAGTTGACTCTCAAGCATACTAGCAATGGGTGTTCCACACAGTGCGAGTGTATCATGCGAGTGCTGCGCGCGCAACTGTACGACTTGACTCGTTCCAGTACACTAGTATAATGTCAACGCACCTTAAGGAAAAAAAGAGCTTTGTTAGAATCTTTCTACTTGAGTTTGGCGGGAGCCATATTTTGAAATAACGCATCGTAGAATTAAATATTGCGTTAGAGCTGAACGTCTGCGCGGCAATTTCTTTCTTAACGAGATGTCCTTCTTAACCTGAATACAGATATTTAACCTGAAATTCATATCTGGATAAGGGTGTGTGAGATATATTTTTTAAATCCGAGTTGAACAAGAATCGAATATATAAAACATTTTCGAAGCCAAATAGAAATTCCAATTATTATTTTTTGTAATTGTTTTATGTGTGAAAAAATATTACATTGTGCTTAGTTGTCTAACTTTATACACTAAAATCACTTATCAAATATTTTAGTCCACAATTTTTTTTGTAATATTTCATTCTAATCTGACAAATAAAATTATTATTACAACATGAAATTAAAATATCTCAGATTTTGTAATTTATTTTTATAAATTTAGACACAACTCAAGTTTCATTTGTCAAAGACGGAATTATTGTTTTTCGAAGTGAAGTCAGAGACAAGTTTAAGTTTCAAATCAGCTTCGCACACCTCTATTACCTTGCTACCAGAAAAAAAAAAGTCTTATTTGGTCGTAATGAAAGTGACCGTAAAAAAAAAGTAATTTCTCCTTTCTAACAAATAAATAATTATATAATAAGGAGTCGTCATTGTTTGGAATACAAAATATAGCACTCATTTCATTTAAGGACGCAACTAAGAATCGTTAACTGCTTCTAAACCTTTAATGATATCATTAAAAGAGCATGAGAAAAGTTTCTAAAATAAAACACGTTTTTTAAAAGAGCTTCATGAATTTTTTCTTTCATTCACGCATATGAAAAACTTTGCTCTTTATTCAAGACAAAATTCGTATGTACGATAGGGAAGTCATGGGCTTAATTTTTCATCAATTTTTTGTAAGGCGCTAGGGTTGCTGTAAATAAAAATAAATATAAATAAGCAACTGCTCAAGGCAAAGCCAAGGGCTGGAAAAATATACCTACAGTATATATACACTGTGACAGTGGCAGATATATTAGACAAAGAAATATGAGTAGGGAAAAAACATGAGCAGATGCAGATGTGATAAGCTTTATATATGTTCTAGAATCTAGGGTAAAAGAAAGAATGAACTCTAGTTTTGTGAAAAATAAAACTACCCTATTTCCGTCCATCCCAAGCCCTCCTTACTTCTGAATTTTGAGCTTTAAAATATAAATACACAAAAAAAAACTAATTTAAGTTTCGAGGTGGCTATTTTCAGGGGTACAAATTATTATTTTTAATTTAAAAGATTCTGTTATATACCTACCATATATATTGTGTTTTTTAATTAATTCTTTTTTTAACGTCACGTATTATTATTCTTTCAAGTTATACTCTAATGTACTGATTACGCTACTGATTTTAAGGAGAAAGATAATATTTAGAGGTGAAACCACATTTGCGTGGAGGGAAAGTAGAAACCAATTTTTGGAATAACCACCCTCAGTTCACCCGATTGAGATTCGAACCTCAATCTCCCGTCATCAGCAGTCTATTCTATTACGAACCTGATGTCTTAGACCATGTAACCACTAAAGCGGTTTTTTATTATTATTAATAATATTGTTTAACTGAAGCTTGCGTTAAATTGGGATATCGACACTTGTATCACCCACGTAGATGGTCGCATGGTTTAAGGCATCATTTTCGCAATGGGCTGAAATGATAACGGGGAGATCAGGGTTCAAATACCTGTAGGGTGTAAAGTCCATAGGAAGACAGCTGTAAAAGTCACTGAATCTACTTTTACATAGTCATACGTCATGCCATGTGACCTTAAACAGTCACTTTTCATAGATAATATAAAAAAAAAAAAGAATAATGTAGAAAAATTTTGATGGTAAAACCATATTTTTTCATTTTCTAAAATTCCCCTAATGTGAAAATTGGACTGTACACAAAGGTTTTTTCTTTGAATGTTTTTAAAATTTTCCCCCATGCAAATACGTTTACATTAATTCTAAATTCAACCTTCCAAGCCTGTGAATTTGAGAATAGCCCGAACGGATATTGAGACGCAGTTCATACAAAATATAGATAACCCGTTTCCTAAATAAGGATCTAATGAGCGAGGTCTCGGAAAAGGGAACACAGCTAAGAACAAATTATTTGAGCGTGAAAGGATTTGCGGCTTTCATATTCTCACCGATTATTTCCTTCCTCGCCCTTTCTAACACGCAAATGTAGTTGGAATGAGGAAGGCATAATTTAGAGTAAACGTACCCACATTTACGTGGAGATAAAAGCGGTAGCTACTAATGAAAAAACACCTTCAGTACACCAAACCAGAACATTTTGTAGCACCTTACTACCTGTTAGGATGATTAGTACATATGTGCATAATCCAATGTGCTAGGTTACATTTAGAAGAAGTGAACCAACATTTTTGTGAAGGTAAAGTGGAAAATCATTTATGAAAAAACCACTCAATCCATCCGACAGGGATTTGAACCTCAATCTACCCGTCATCGGAAGTCCAGTCTATTGTGAGAGGGACGCCTTGGACTATGCGGCCACCAAAGCTAGTTTATATTCTAACTATTTAAGAACCCCATGGTAGAGTGGTCAGCGCACCTGGCTCCCAACCTAGGGGTCTGGGGCTCGATTCCCGAAAGGGGAATCATCCCAGTAGTCACCAGGGTCTGGTTAGGCTTAAGTTAGTTTTAAGAGTTTCCACTTTTTACACACCCTTAGATTCACAATCACGATCAGTTAACCTCATCAGGACATGAGGAAAAAACCTCCACGGAAAAGATGTACGATTAGTACATTCGGGTACCCCCTTGAAAACGGTTATTTAGTACTGGCCAATCTTTTCACAAACTGAGATACGAGTGATGTATCTCAGACAAGCATAAATAAATAAATTGAATATTATTATATTGGTGGTTTACTGCCCTTCCAACCGTGTTCTTACTATATAAATATTTAGCACCGCGTCTTACTATCCGTTCGGGTTATACGCTTAAGTACTAATTACGCTAATAGGTTAGGAATTGGGAAGGTTGAATTTACAGGAAGTGAACCCGTATTTACGTGGAGGGAAAGTGGAAAACCATTTAGGGAAAACCACCCCGGGCTCACCCGAGCGAGATTCGAACCTCGATCTCCCCGCCCTCGGCAGTCTAGCTCAACGTGAAACTAGCGCGTTAGCTAACTATGCCACCGAGGCGGGTTTCTTATTATAGTCAAACAAAGCTTGACCAAACCAAAAGCCTCCACTTCAAGCTGAGATATTCCTCATCAGAATCCCATTTAACACGATTGTTAGGATTTCTGTAGGAGTAACGGGAGCGTAGAGGGGGTACCTCTCGCTAAAATTGGTAACACCAAAGAGGGTAGAGAACCTTCCCAGGGACCCCTCCCCCGAACCTAACCTCACTTTCTAATTAACCCCTCCTTACCCGCTTTCCCTTGTTGTCCGAGCCAATTTGCTCGTGGCCGATTCTGTACTTAACGAAACATGACGTTACTGTGTAGTCATTAATCACCGACATCATCGCAATCATGGGGGGAAGCTAGTGTGCTGAGTTGAGGCAACGAAGAGACAACGGGACAATTTCCCTCTCCTACCCCTCTATTTTCATAACCCCCCAACCCTTATCCCCTACCCACATCAACCGACCAGTACGCGGAGTAACAAGGTTTGCCCGATATTGGTGGCCAATTTCCATGTTGTTATTTACTTTCACATGTAAAGAGAAGTATTATAATTGTCAGAAATTTTTACTTATAGATGATAACTCTAGACATTCCTTGATCTAGAAATAAGGTGAATCTTACAATAATTCTGTTTGTCCTTTTTTATGTGTGTGTCCCTCTCTTTGTTCCTGTGTCTTTGTGTCCCTTTATTTGACCCTGTGAGTCCCTCTCTTTGTCCCTATGTCTGTGTATGTGTCCCTCTCTTTGTCCCTGTGTCTGAGTATGTGTGTCCCTCTCTTTGTGTCTGTGTATGTGTCTGTATGTGTATGTGTGTCCTTCTCTTTGTGTCTGTGTCTGTGTGTCACTATCTTTGTCCCTGCTTCTGTGTATGTGTGTCCCTCTCTTTGTGTCTGTGTATGTGTGTTCCTCTCTTTGTGTCTATGTACGTGTGTCACTCTTTGTCCCTGTGTATGTGTCTGTGTGTCACTCTTTGTCCCTGTGTATGTGTCTGTGTGTCACTCTTTGTCCCTGTGTATGTGTCTGTGTGTCACTCTTTTTGTCCCTATGTCTGAGTATGTGTGTCCCTCTCTTTGTGTCTGTGTATGTGTCCCTCTCTTTGTGTCTGTGTATGTGTATGTGTGTGTGTGTCCTTCTACCTGTCATCATGTTTGTGTCCGCCCATCCAGCCACTAATGTGTTAAAGAGGAGGAAGGTAGAATTTAGAGGAATTGTACCCAGATTTGCATGGAAGAAGAGTGCGATTTTTTTTTAAACACTCTCAGTACATTCAACCGGGATTCGAACCCCCGATCTCTCAGTCTTTGACAGCCGAGTCTATTGCGATAGTGACGCCTTAGTGTTTAGTTAGACAATTCGAACATCGAAGCGGGTTATAGCCAATGATATTGTAAATTGTTGTCAATGTTAGGTGAAAAAAAAATTAGATTTATATTTTAAAAAGGTGGTCTAAATGTCCATTCGTAAGCAAATCAAGTTAGAGCTTTATTCCACACGTAAAAGGAGAATCAGCAGCAGCAGAGTCGACTATCACACGTGGCAAAGCAGGATATGGGGTGGATGGTAGGGGGAGGGGGGAGCCTGACGTGCTCGTTTATTCTTGTCTGTTATTGTTCTGATGGTAGACTCACTGTTCCCGGGGAGGAGAATGCCGATGCGTAATGACCTTGTTTGTGTAATTACAGCACGCAGCATGCAAATAAACCTTCACTATATCTTCCCCTCCCCCCCCCCGACTCCCTCACTTCCCCTTGCTCACGTCAGGATAGCGACAATAAGACACATCTCTGTCCAGTGACGGCTCTTGGGTCGTTTCCAAGGTTAGCATCACTGGATCCAGGTAATAGGAAAGATTTAGAAAATAAAAACTTGTTTTTTCGGTCAACGTTGATATAGTTTTACTAGATTATTATTGTTATTTTATAGGTATTAGTAATAGTTATCAAAATTGACAACTTCATATCACATGACTTCACGTATGAATATATTACAGTAGTTCTAGTAAGTTTTATTAAACAGTTAAAAAGGTTCTTCCTACTATAAACTTTAAAAAAAATACCACTGCGTCTTGGTACCTTTTGGGGTTAAACGCATATATTAATTACGATAGTTTACGGTAGGGGATGAGGAAGGTAGAATGTTTGAGGGAATATACCCGAATTTGCGTGGAAGAAGTGTGAAACCATTTAGGATGGAAAAAACCCTGACCGGAATTAGAACCCCCATCTCCTCGTCATCGGCAATCCTTCCCAATGTGAGAGTGACGCGTTTAGAGTGTGAGAGCACCGATGTGATAATATTTCTCTGGGTTTAGTAAGTTCCTGAGTCACATGTTTATATAGCCGGGGCATTACAATTGGGTCACGAGACCAATTTCCCCCATAAGCTCACAGGAGGATTAAGTCACATTCGTTGACCAGGAGGATTATAAAAGATATATCTCTATTAAACTTATTATTATTATTATTGTTATTATTATTATTATTATTATTATTATTATTATTATTATTAGCACCGTGTCTTACTACCCGTTCGGATTATACGCACTTACGCTAATGTGTAATGGTAGGGTAATTGTGAGATGAAATGGAGGACCTACAGTTTAACGTGGAATCCGAACCACGGTGGAGGCCTGGAATTCCACAAATTCACAAGTTGTGATTAATACACGTCTTGTCAGAGGTGAAGAAAGGGTTTGGCAATCAGATAAATCTGTGCCGGGACCGAAGATTGAACCCCTGACCTTAGTACAGAAGTCTGACACCTTACCCCTAGACCACCAGGTCACCCTCTATTAAACTTAATAACGTTATAGTCGGGCCACGTATAGCTGTTAGGAGACAAGGTATACATAGACGTGTAAAAACATACAAGCACAAACTATAGTAATTAAGTAAGTATAAAGCAACTACCCTTAATTTTAGGGCTACGGGCTACGGTCACAATAACAAAAAACATCCTGGTACAGACAGATGTATTGGTATAGACAGACAGAATAAAAAATCTACTTTTGATATACAATAAATGCTAAACTATGTCAAAACACTTTACAGGTTTATTGTCGTCTTCGCACGTAAGTAAACCACCTTAATTTATTTTTAAAAACTAAATATGTACTATTATTTATCATGTAAAATGGTCCCAACATACCAATTTTGAACAAAATTGTTAAATATTTTTTTAAATCAATCATCAGAACACTTTCTGTAAAAAAAAATACACTAAAAACAAGTATACAGTGCTATTTTTCAGTTGTTATTCGTCATGTAAAACAAATCCTAAAAACATATTTTTAACCCAATCGTTGGAGCGATTTTCAAAAAAATTATTATTATTCCAAAACATCACTCATTGATAAACTATCCTTAATTTTAGGGTTTGGATCACAATAAAAAATAGTCGGACAGATAGAATAAATAACCCACTTTATGTTGGGGCTCACATAGAAGGTAAAGGTTCATGAGATGGATTTTTTTTAACTATTACAATATTTAATTATCTCAAAGCATAATTTTTACGTATGGGCCCTTATAACTACCACTTCAATTTTATTTAATGAAAAACCGTATTGAACTATCACAAAAGGTAACTCACCTTCAACAGCCTTTAATACTGCTTCTTGATTCGTCAGAAGTTTCGAAACAGCATCGAGCCTGGCCAAGTAAATGTTATTTCGTACCAAGGCAATATCATGCTTGGCTATATCTTCTGCATGATGTTTTGCCAACTCATAACGGATGAGTTTCGATGATCTTTCACATAAATTTTCCTTAGCACTTCGCTTTACACCATTGCTTATATATTGTCGATTTATATTTTTCATCACTTTGTGATCATAATTTGTATCACAATCGATTATAACATTACTGTCTATGTTGTCCGTGTATACTACTTTTACTGAACACTGTTTGTTCGCACATCTCCAGCGAACTTTACCATCGGTAGCAGCATGAGCCAATGGAAATTTGTTACTTTCTTTAACAAGCAATTTTTTGCCCTTTTCACTCCACATAAACGAACCTTCCATGTTTCAATCACTGGAACACTACACGAAGTGATTACAATAGTTTGGATGTACATTTCCATGCACAACCTTGTCTCATAACTGGTATAGTGGCCCAACTGTAATGTTCACGTAAAATGTATACGTGGCCCAATTGTAATATGGGATTAACGCTACCCATTTTAAACGCAGATCATAACATATTTACGTGGCCCAATTGTAATGCGCCCTATATAGCTTTGTGTCTAGAAATTGCGCGCTAAGTGACACAATAAATAAACAAAATATATAGTAGCACGATATTAGTATGGAGAAGATGACCCATGGGAAACTAGGCCCGGCTCGTTAGAATTCAGGAAGTGACGTCAAACAAACACAAGTTGAATTGGGCCCCATGCAACCCCCCCTCCCCCCTCTTTTCCTGCCTCACAACCAAATTTATAAAAGCTCTTCATCAAGGGTGTAGGGGGATGGGATATATTCCCCCTTTCCCCTTCCATTTCGGGGTCCACAGTGACACTCCGCCCATAACAATTAGCAACAACCATTAAACGAACCTAATGTCTGAGCGGGAGATTTAATTAGAATTCCGTCCAATTAACATAGACCTTGACCGGAATATAGCTACACTGAACATCACCGCTAAGGGAACTGCGGGTCTAAGACGGCTTTTACAAGTGACGGTTTTACGGCGCACGCCACGAATAAAGACGGCGTGTTGAATTCCCTTCAATTTGCCCCCTCTATTTCCTTGTTATGCTCCAGGGGGCCAACATGGACCAAAGCTAGAAGTGGCTGTTTGTGTATTTTCTTATCGTCCAACGTCTCAAATTCTGGGTTGATTAAAGCACAAACCTCCCCCAGGTTGGTGATGATTCAGTCCGCAATTTGAACTCAAAGCTTTTTTCCCAAAGAAGACACCTCAGCATTGATTTCTAAAGTTCCGGACGCCATAGCGTCTACTCAATACGACGAAAAACGGGGGACTGAAGAGGGCATGCCGTCCGTGTGGACCAAAGGCGAAACACTGCAGTTTGTGAAGATATTTTTAGACACAGTGAATCTCAACAATTTCGGCACGCCGTTCCCGTCATGTCGGCCGTCTCTTTGTCAAAATACGCCGTCGCTACCATCGCAGTCATCCCCTTGTCAATATACGCCATCGTTACCACCACAGTCATCCCCTTGTCAATATACGCCGTCGCTACCACCAAAGTCATCCCCTTGTCTAAATACGCCGTCGCTACCACCCAAGTCATCCCCTTGTCGAAATACGCCGTCGCTACCACCAAAGTCATCCCCTTGTCAATATACGCCATCGCTTCCACCAAAGTCATGCCCTTGTCAATATACGCCGTCGCTACCACCAGTCATCCTCTTGTCAATATACGCCATCGCTTCCACCAAAGTCATGCCCTTGTCTAAATACGCCGTCGCTTCCACCAAAGTCATCCCCTTGTCTAAATACGCCGTCGCTACCACCCAAGTCATCCCCTTGTCAATATACGCCGTCGCTTCCACCAAAGTCGTCCCCTTGTCGAAATACGCCATCGCTACCACCCAAGTCATCCCCTTGTCAATATACGCCGTCGCTTCCACCAAAGTCATGCCCTTGTCTAAATACGCCGTCGCTACCACCCAAGTCATCCCCTTGTCAATATACGCCGTCGCTTCCACCAAAGTCGTCCCCTTGTCGAAATACGCCATCGCTACCACCCAAGTCATCCCCTTGTCAATATACGCCGTCGCTTCCACCAAAGTCATGCCCTTGTCTAAATACGCCGTCGCTACCACCCAAGTCATCCCCTTGTCAATATACGCCGTCGCTTCCACCAAAGTCGTCCCCTTGTCGAAATACGCCATCGCTACCACCCAAGTCATCCCCTTGTCAATATACGCCGTCGCTTCCACCAAAGTCATGCCCTTGTCTAAATACGCCGTCGCTACCACCCAAGTCATCCCCTTGTCAATATACGCCGTCGCTTCCACCAAAGTCGTCCCCTTGTCGAAATACGCCATCGCTACCACCCAAGTCATCCCCTTGTCAATATACGCCGTCGCTTCCACCAAAGTCATGCCCTTGTCTAAATACGCCGTCGCTACCACCCAAGTCATCCCCTTGTCAATATACGCCGTCGCTTCCACCAAAGTCGTCCCCTTGTCGAAATACGCCATCGCTACCACCCAAGTCATCCCCTTGTCAATATACGCCGTCGCTTCCACCAAAGTCATGCCCTTGTCTAAATACGCCGTCGCTACCACCCAAGTCATCCCCTTGTCAATATACGCCGTCGCTTCCACCAAAGTCATGCCCTTGTCAATATACGCCGTCGCTTCCACCAAAGTCATGCCCTTGTCAATATACGCCGTCGCTTCCACCAAAGTCGTCCCCTTGTCGAAATACGCCATCGCTACCACATCGATAGTGAAAAATAGTCTTGTGTGAAAGCCACCTTAATAAGGAAAATATTTATCTTCTCTCTCTCTCTCTCTCAGTTAATTGTTACCAAATCTCCTCAATCTCAGCTATGTCGGAAGGTGTGCTGGGATAAGGAGTTGCTAAACTTATATTTAGCTTCATTCGACAATAGAAATCAATAATATTTCTGGAGTCCATAGCAGTTTGTCAGTTAATTTAACATAAGTGAGGTAGAAGGGTTATCTTGTAAAATATATCAAGTAGCGTGTTAGCATGTCTCAGCCCATTCCAGCAACACCGACAAGGTGAGGAAAACAGCGCCCTTTTTACCTGGGTGTCTCAATAATTGGGATTATCTGACCTTCTGCCTTTGGCCTGGCATATTATGATCTGCTATTCGGTGTTTTTTCTTCAATCAGTAATGTCAAAACAAGACATTTCATGAAATAGACATTTCAAAATTATATTTTGCGATGAGTAATTCGTATACATTAATAAACTTAACGAGTAGATTTAGGTTTTAAAAAACAAATTAATTCAAAATAACGACTTAATGTAGTATATTATTATTATTGTTATTATTTTTATTATTAGCACCGCGTCTTACTACCCGTTCGGGTTGTACGCATTTACGCCAATGTGTAATGGTAGGGTGATTGTGATATGAACTGTAGGACCTATAGTTTAACGTGGGATCCGAACCACGGTGGAGGCCTGGCATTCCACACTTTTCACAAGTTGTGTTTAATACACGTCTTTTCAGAGGTGAAGGAAGGGTTTTTATTTAGTATAAAATGAGATAAGATTAAATTATCAGGGTATGAAAAAGAACAGTATTTATATATGATTAAAAATTATGTAATTTTACCACTTTTTAAAATGTTTACACATAAAAAACATATTTTTCTTTAATATATAAATAGTTAACTGTACACAACTCATATGCATGACTATTTATTCTAAATTTCAGCCCCATATATTACTTACTTTACCCTGACAATGGTACAAAAAAAAAACATAAAATAGAAAGTTTGACCCCTTATAGTTCGTGAACTGTATTGATTTGAAATCATTGAATCACTATTTATAGCTTATGGCTAGCTATACACTCGTTAAAATTGTGAAATAAATTTTTTACTGTGAAATGACCTTAAGAGAAGAGTGACCGCACGCTGTTTACCAATAGTAGCCATGCAGTTCCCTCAGAGAGGAAAATCCAGTGTAGGTACTTTTGCAAACCTGTGGTTGTATCGCATGAAGAATATTTTTAATTTTTCATCACTATTTATCAAGCATAGAGAACATATTATAGTTTTGAGAAATATCTTCCTTGGACCTCGTCTTTGTAGTTCTTTTGAATTACACGCACGTATAAATAACGCTGGTTAAATAAGTAACATAAAGGAAATAATTTTAATAAAGCGCACCAGCATTTGAGTGTAATTAGTGAGTAAATATATAGGAAAACCTACACTCAATACATCCGACATGGATTCGAGCTCTTGACTACCTGTCAGCGGTATACATGTTAAAGGAAAAGTAGATTCTCCAGTAAGAGTAGACTTTTACTGGTCTTTTTAGTAAAAGTTGATAAAAAGCGAAAATTGATGAATTTCGATCAACATTTACTAGTCAGATTTGACCGTACCTAGGGAAAATATACTCTTACTACCTTGAGTTAGTAAAAGTTGACTTTTTGCAAGGAAATGGTCTACTACCAAATAAAAAAGCAAAACTTTTATGATACAAAGAGAGATATAAATATTTATTATTTATTACAGCAAGGTAAAGATTTGTGACACTTATGAGTTGCAGAGCTAACCTAACCTAACCTAACCTAACCTAATCTAGAAAACAACAGTAAACAAATAGAGTTGGATATTTAAAACAAAGATGTGCACGCGAATTCGCATGTGGAGAGCAACATCGCAGAATCAACTTTTACTAAACCACAGCAGGCATAGTTAGTTCTTCCTAGGAAAAGTTGATCTGTTTTATTCTCTATCAACTTTTACTGATACTTTTAGTAAGAGTCGACTTTACCTAGGCCGAGTCAACTCTCCCTAACAATCTACTTTTCCTGTGACATATGTAACACAAGAGTGAAACGTTTTAGCATATGAACGATGAAAGTGAAAAAATTGACACTCCATCCCAGCGGGTAAGGTTATCATGGTTAAAAAGAATTTTTAAAGTCAACACTCCAATAAATTGGTCAAGATAATCACGGTTAAAAAGACTATCTAAAGTTGACACTCCAACCTATCAGCCAAAGTAATCACGGTTAAAAAGAATTTTTAAAGTTGACACTTCAGACTTTCGGCCAAGGGAATCACGGTTAAAAAGAATATCTAAAGTTGACACTACAACCTATAAGCCAAAGTAATCACGGTTAAAAATAATATCTTTAAGTTGACACTCCAACCTATCGCCCAAAGTAATCACGGTTAAAGAGATTCTCTAAGGTCAGCACTCCAAATCAAGATGCCAAGTTGACCTTTAATAACAATAACCAAGCCAGTCGATCAGGCTCGAACCACGGAATCCCACACTATAGTCCTCTCGTCGTGTTTAAAAATCAATGTGGCTGTCGTTTTCGAGTCAGATGAAACAAATTGGAGAGAATTTAGAATTCCTTTTTAACTTTCGGAAGAGATTGAGTGATCCTGCCGCCTTTATTTCTTTTCAGACCCCGTTTTCACCGCTCTCTCCTTACGTGTCTGTAGTATAGATACTTTTAAAGTCGATTCACAATAGAAGGAGGAGGGAAGAGGAGATACAGACCTGTAAATAAAGTGATACCTTTTTATAGATGATTTTATTTGGTTAAAAAACGAAAATTCTATAAGTGAGATTTTGCAATAGGGGCTTGTGCGAAGGTTTAAAACGTTGACGTCAAAGTTAAAGGTCAAATATCTTTCGCACAGACTTAAGACACCCACAACTTTAAAACATTTAGAAGATAGAAGAAAACTTGGATATATTATGAACAGATTTAAAACATCTCACTAAATGTGACATATTTCAACATATAAATCATTATTAAAACATAAACTGGACAGTACTTTAACATCAACTAGTGACTAAATTAAATATATAACTTATGCATAGTTAAAGCAGATAGGTAATTAGGAGGAAAGGCTACATCTTATATTCAATATCACCAACCTTATCTTGTTTAAAATAAAAATACCTGCCGAGATGTAGCATCATTCATGATCTGACGTATGAAGCAAAGAATATACAATACTCAAATATTTATAGTTGTTCTCTCTTCCTTACTTGAATTCAATCTAAAACATACTTATCCAATATTTAGTACTTGATATAATATCTCGTTGAAATTATCCATGACGAATTTAAAAGTGCACTTTTTTTAAACAAAAGTTCTGTCTTTGCTTTACTAAGCAAATTGGCTGATTCGGTGAATCTTCAAGGCGTAAAAAAAGCAACTTTTTTATTTTTTTATTTGGCTTCGACTTTGCTACGTATATTTAAAGTTTCTCTTCAAACTTCCTTCGCATTAAAAAAAAAAGTAGTCTTAGCATATTCCTACTTTGTAAACTAAAACACAAAACGGATTTTTTTTACTATATGTTAACTAGCGCTAAATGTTGGTACTAGAACTTTACTAAGAGCGTATTAGCCGAAAATGTTAAAACATATTGAAAATAAATGCATTCAATTAGTCGGTCATTAAGTTGTTGACATATCACCTGCTCTCAAATAATGTAAAACTCAGAGTATATAAAACAATAATTTTTACCGGTTGTTCTTTTGGGTCTGAAACGTAGTGTCTTAACTTATATGACAAAAAAATAATATATAGGATGTCTGAAAATAAGGTGCCTAGGAAGTTATTTGGTTTGAAAAGGGATGAGGCTACTGGAGAGTGGAGGAGGCTATATAACGATGGGCTATGATTTACATACCATGTACTCATCCCATGAAATTGTTAGAAAAATCAAGTCTCGTAGCTTACGATGGGTAGGACATGCAGTGTGAATGGGAGATTCTAAAGCCTTGTTCAGGGTATTGACTGGCAAACCCAATGGGAAGAGGCCATTGGGAAGACCTAGACGTAGATGGGAGGATAACATTAAAATGGACCTGAAAGAAATAGGGTGTAATGAGGTGAACTGGATATAACTTGCTCGAGATAGGGCAGAACTATCTCAAGATAGGGATAGGGTGTAATGAGGTGGACTGGATAAAGCTAGCTAAAGATAGGGATATGGTGTAATGAGGTGGGCTGGATAGAAATAGCTCAATATAAGGGATATGGTGTGATGAGGTGGACTACATAGAACTTTCTCAAGATAGGTATAGGTGGGCATACTTTTGTAAGTGCGACAATGAACTTCAGAGTTCATAGTGCTATAGAATAAGTAATTAATACCAACTGTTGTGGAAGAAAAAATAGCTATTTTTTTACGGTTGTTAATAAGAACGACTGAAGAACTAATCCTTTGACTATGAACACACCAGAGTATATTTGGTAGCTTTCATTAGCCTATTTCAGGTACAATAATGTAGTACGATTACACTAGGAAGGATCCTTTATAAGATACAAATATATTTTTTGTAACCAACATTAATAAAATTTTACTATTTTATTAGTGTTTTACTATAGGTATCAATAAAGACTATCAAAAGTGACAGTTGCAGATAACATTTGGCGTATCCATACGTAACCATACGTAAAAGAAGATCTAGACACTTTTTATAAACTGTCCCTATAAATTTAAAAAAAATGCTGTCCAACCTTTCCGGAAACGTGGTGAAAACGGGTTTTTTCCCCTCGTTAACTTCAACAAGTGAAAGAGAGATACAAAATAAAAGACGGCTAGAAAGGCGCAGGAAAAGGAAATAGAAAGACAAAGTGAGAGACTATGAGTTATATGATAACGCCTTGAAATAAAGACGAGAAGGCTTTACATCACTAGACCCCAAGATATTGGATTCCGATTTTTAATTCCCAGCCCAGTCTCACAAGCGATTCTCTTAATATATTTCTTACAGCGTTGGCAGCCTGTATCCGTGGCTGAGTGGTTAGGAGAGGCCGATTACAAGTCCAGGGTACCCTGATTCTCCCCTATAAATGAGTTAGTGAAATATATAATGTGTTTTAATTATATCTAATTCAAGTTAGAACTAGGTTTGGATCGTGCATTATTAGATGTTGCTGCATTAGCCTGTAAGAGTTTGCGAAGATTTGAAACGTAGAAGTCGAAGTTCAAATCTCCTTTTTCTTAGACTTGGACACTCACACCTTAACAACTTCTAAACATTTCAAAAGAAAAAGAAAGTTTCGTTATAAGGATACAAGGGAAAAAGAAGGAAGTTCCGATTTTAACTCAAATTGAGCATAGTGCTGCTATCTCTTAGACAATCACGAGAGTTTCCTAATGCACTTTAGGCTGTGGTTAAAACAGTTCTTTGTCATATTTAAATTAATATTTAAAGAGTCTGAGATATAAAAGTGGTAGTTCTAAAAAATACTTAATAATAATACTTAGCACCGCGTCTTACTACCCGTTCGGGTTATACGCTTAGTACTAATTACACTAATGGGTTAGGAATTGGGAAGGTTGAATTTAGAGGAAGTGAACCCAAATTTGCGTGGAGGGAGAGTGGAAAACCATTTAGGAAAAACCCCCCCTCAGTTCACTCGACCTATATTCGAACCACGATCTCCCCGTCCTCGGCAGTATAGCTCAACACGAAACTAGCGCGTTAGCTAACTAGGNCGACTGGCGCGTTAGCTAACTACGCCACCGAGGCGGGTAGTTCTAAAAAAATGTGCGTAATGTGACTTTCCTCCTTTTCCCCCTGTACCCTTCATAATTTATTAACCAATTTGAAATATCTCATTAAATAAGAAATATTTCAACATATAGTCAAACACAGATAAAGCAGATCAAGTTTGAAAAAATGTATCCTACATATTAATTTGTTCGAAAGAATAAATCTGTTAATCTGTATCATCATGAACTGACGTATGGAGCAAAACATTTTAGTTCTTCCTTGCTTGCATTCAATTTGTAACATATTTATACAACATTTAGTCCTTCTACCTTGTTGGAATTAAATTTGACAATTTTACTAGTACACTTTTGATACATGAGTTGTTCCGAGGTTCTTCAGTCTTTGCTTTCTATCTATTCAAAATGGCCACTTCATTAAATGTACAAGGCAATAAACTAGCACCAAATGTAGTTGTTTTTTAATTTTAGCTTAAACTAAGCTTCGCATGTTTCAAGCATTGTTTGATTTCATTTTGCATTTAAAATGTGACCTTCACACTTCTCTATTAGTTTGCAAGTCGTGAACTAATACATTAGAAAATACCACTTTTTTTTGCTGGTCGTCATTGTTGTCGTCTGTTTGGAAAATAAGCCTCTCCACCGCCTCCTTTCCTCCCACCACCTCTCTCCCTCCACCTTCACCCAGTCCTCCACACTCCTCCTTACTCCCTTCAGCCATCTGTCCCTTGCTCTTCCTCTCGGCTTCCTAACCCCCCTTCATATCCAACACCCTCCTGTGCATTCTTTCTCTCTCCATTCTTCTCACACAGCCATACCACTTTAGTCGTGCCTTCTCTTTCCTGTCCTGGACTGGCTCTTTCATTACTATTCCTATTATTCTCTCATTTCTCACCCTGTCAAATTTTGTCACATTGATCCTTCTTCTCAGAAATCTCATTTCACTCGCCTGCATTCTGCTTTCATCCTGTTTCTTCATTACCTAAGTTTCCACAGCGTTCGTCTTTATTGGTAGGTAATAAGTATTGTAGATCACTCTCTTGCACTTATCTGGCATATACCTGCTCCAAATCAGGCTTCTCACACTTCTGAAAGATGCCTCTGCTTGCCTTCCTCTCTCACCTATTTCTCTCCTGTTCCTTCCACTCTTATCTATGATACTCCCCAAATACTTTAAACTTTTTATTATTTTTAATTGCTCCCTTCTACCTGTCATGCTGGTTATATACCTTTCCTTCTTCCTGGTCTTGATAACTATATCACACTTCCTTACATTAATACTCATTCCATACCACTCCACCACTTCTTCCCAAAACTTCAGCTGACCCTGTACTTCTTTCTCCTCCCTACCCCACACCATCAGGTCATCTGCAAGCCCCATTGCTTTCATCTTTCCCTCCCCTATTCTTTGTACCACATCCTTCATTATTTCGTCCACCACTACAATGAACAGTAGCGGTGAGAGCTCACTAACTTATTTCAGGCCATTCTTTCACTCAAACCAATCTTTCTTCTTCTCTCCCAATTTCACACAGCTCACACTACCCTTGTATATATTCCTCACTCTGTTTATTGTCTCATCCTACACTCCTTTATATTCCAGTGCTTTCCATACTCTTTTTCTACACACACGCTTTTTCGACATCCAGGAAGACCGTAGGCAAGTCTTTTCCATACTCATATTGTCGCTCTTGTAGCTGTCTCACAGAAAAAAATAAGATCCATTGTAGACCTTCCTGGTCTGAAGCCATATTGGTCCTTTCTCAATCCCCCTCCTGCTATTCCTCTAATTATTTTCTCCAATATTTTTTCATACACCTTAGCACAGTGGCTCACAAAGGTGACTTCTTTGTAGTTCCCATAATTCATGTCTTCTTTACTCTACATTTTTATCCACACCTCCATCGTACTTCTTTTATCCTCCTCCCCTAACCTTCTTGATTCATTATTTTTCGTCTTATATTCTTCCTTCGCCTCCATTATCCTCTCTTTGAGCCACTCCCTAAAGGCTCTCTTCTTATCGGTTACTGCTGCTTTTTTCCTAGAATTCCGCTATGGTGTATCCTTCCATCTTTTCTTCCCACTTTTACTCCCACACACTTCCTCTACTGCGTCCACCAATGCCATCCGGAATCCTCCCTATTCTTTCTCTCCTGTTATGGTTTCGTCCCTTGGAAGGCTGTTCCTAGTTCTTCTCTGAAACTCTGCTCTAAGTTTTTCATTTTTCAACTTCCATACCTTTAACCTCCTTTCCTGATTTTCTGCTGTCCTCCTATCTTTCCTTCCTGTCAGGGCTACTACTAACATCCTGTGATCACTGTATAGGTTTAATTAGCTTTACATACATCATGTCATTACTCATTTGCATATCTACAAGTATATAGTCCACTAGCGACTTACTTGACAAATCGACGCTGTAGAACGTTACCTTATGGCTCTCTCTCTCTTCTTAAACCACATATTTCGTATCAGCAATACATTCCTCTTGCAAAATTCTAGCAGCTCATCACATTTATATTACTTTACAATATTATTAGTGTTATTTTATGGGTATTTGTAATATATTTTGTTCGTTTCATTTATTAAACTTTGCGATAAGACTAAACAACGATGAGTATAGGCCCGTATATAAAATGAATTTTGTAGCCTCATACAATTTGAGATTCCGCCGACAATGGTGGCCTACATTGTGGGTTGCTGGGTTAGAGTGGGTAATATGGGGTTAATTTAATTCTCTGGTACTTCACTAACTCTCGCGTTTTTTTGCTAAAAGAGTTTGCTTATGGGCAATTAACACCCGGTACACACGCAGAAAACTATCCGTATAGAATTTGGTGTAACCATTGTGGCAGACATCCTAAACTAATTTGAGTCTATACCGACATGTTTCCCAGTGATCGAAAAAAGCACTTTCCCTCTTTCCTCTTCCAGCTCCCAAAAACTGCGGTAAACATTCGAAGAACAAATAATAAATACAAAAATGACGTTAATAAAGAACCAGAAAAAATGAAGATAATCTAAGCAAAATATTCCAAAATGATTTTATAATATTAAATATAAATATGTATATATATATATATATATAAATCTCTGTATAATCTAACTTTAGAAACGTATATGTATCTAACTTTAGAAAATTTTATATATATATATATATATATATATAAACTGAACACTATCGAACACCACGAAACTTCTACTCGCGTTTACTAATCTCTGAACCGATTTAATGGAATGTTGACCAGTTCTTTTATTCATGACTCATTTGTTCAGACTTTTTTTTAAGGGCTGTAGGTCTATAAACAATTAGAATTGTGTGTAGGCTTACATTGAGGAGAGAGGATAAATAGTAAGGTTAATATCTTTGATGTTTTTATTACAAAAATCTCATTTCAGACAAAATAAATATAACATTGCTTCATTAGATACTTTTAGTTAGGTTTTTATATATCGTCCATGAAATGTTAATTTCAACAGTTTTTTAATGTTTGCCATGAGCGTGGTGGTATTTGGCCGTAAACTTTTTAAATGAAGAGAGCGATATTCGTGACAGATATTAAAGAACCGATTATTTTTTAGCACCGAGTCCTACTACCCGTACGGGTTTTACGAAAATATACCATTGACGATGGAGTTTTAGAGATGAAAAAGATTTAATTTAGAGAAAGTGTATCCACATTTGCGTTGAGATAGATCGGAAAACCATCTAGGAAAAATACAGCCCACCGGAATCTCAACCCCGATCTCCCTGTCATCGGCAATTCAGTATATTGTGTGAGTGACACCTTAGACCATGCTGCCACCAAAGCGGATCCCAATAACTGTGTAGATTAATATAGTTTGAAGAAATAAACTAAGCCTATCTACTCAAAACAAAGTTTTATTTATTTTGTCTATTTTTTTTCTATGAATCTAAACAATAATATAATCCATGACATATTCAATCCTATAGCTCGAATCTTGCCTTGCAATAATAAGAGTGGAGGTATCTGCATACCAATTGACGATGCAAATAAACCGAGAGCGCTATTTAAAATAAATTAGAGAGCCACACACACCCCAATAGGCAATTACTCTCGATCGTGTATTTCTTGTGTGCTTTCTCGGTAATTGAATACCGGTATCACCGATCGTGGAAGAGTTTAATTTTAAACTCGCTCAGTTTCAGTCGCTGATGACCGATTTGCCCCCTGCTAACGATGATTGGCGAGACGCACTGCTCGACCGTATTGAACGTAAATTTGGTCAGAAACGAAACACACGAATAGAAAAAAAAATCAATCATTCGCTTTTGAGAACATTCTACAGTTTTATCGTGAATGATTCATTTGGTTATAAACTGCGATATTTACTCGAGAGAAATACGCTTTCTAGAATAATAATCATTTATGTAAAAATAATTTACATAATTTACATAAATAATTGGAAGGATGGATTAATTAATTAATGGACGGATTGGTTAATGGACATGTTGATTAATGGCTGGGTTAATTAATGGGTGGATGGATTAATTGACGTGTTGATTAATGGGCGGATGGATTAATTGACGTGTTGATTAATGGCTGGGTTAATTAATGGGTGGATTGATTAATGGACGGATGTAATAATGTATTAATGACTGTATTAATGGTTGAATGGATGGTTGAATGGATGGATAGTTGGATATACGGATGGGTGGATAGATAGTTTGACGAATAGATGGATAGACGAATGGATGGATTGACAAATGGAAGGATGGACGGCCGGTTGGATGGATAGATGGAGGTATGTAGGGATAGAGGGATGAAGGGATGGAGGGATGAAGGGATGGAGGGATGGAGGGATGGAGGGATGGAGGGATTAAGGGATGGAGGGATTAAGGGATGGAGGGATTAAGGGATGGAGGGATTAAGGGATGGAGGTATGGATGGATATGTATTGATTTTGTGGGCCACAAATAAATTATTAAACTTCCAAAAATGAAGCAAGTAAAATACAATACAAATCAAAAATATATGTTTTGTAATATTCTTACGGGAACACTGATATCAACGTAATGGTAGTTTCGGATACTGTATATGGGCCATCGTCATAGAAGAACTACATCTTAGGAGACTCGTAGCTTCATTCGTTGACCGGATGTCCGTTAACAAGACTCCTAGTTCGGAGGAGGAACATGAAAAAAAAAATGAAAAAAAGGAGACAATGAACTGAAAGAGAAAGGAAAGAGTTGGGGGGAAAAGGGGGTGGATAAAAAAACTGAGGAAGTAGCAGAAACGGCAAAGAGTGATTTGTCAGTGAGATCCGACAGCACGCTTTTAGCAAGAAGATCCTCAACCCCCACCCTACCTCCTCTTACCCCTGGCCCGCCCATACATACAGCGGCGCTATACCGCTTGGCTCTGACAAATGTGCTCCCATCTTTGCGAGAAATACTTGTGGATATCTCCCCGCAGCAGTTGCTGTAAGCTGTATCTCTGCCGTGCCACACACACACACCCACACACATACACACGCTAGGATTGCTTCAAGTCACCGGTGTGACTACACAAGATATAAGACAAGTCTTCACTCTCTTTATCAATGGGAGGTAGCCAGATTGGGAGGGAGAGTCAATTTATCACAGATATACTTGTCAATGTCTACCCATAGCAGCTGTGTAAAATAATGTATAATATAACTTTGAAAACGTGTCTGTATGATCTAGCTTTAGCAAATCGTCTGTATAATCTAGCTTTAGCAAATCGTCTGTATAATCTAGCTTTAGCAAATCGTCTGTATAATCTAGCTTTAGAAAATCGTCTGTATAATCTAGCTTTAAAAAATCGTCTGTATAATCTAACTTTAGAAACGTATATGTATCTAACTTTAGAAAATTATATGTATAATTTAATTTTAAAATGTATTTTTATAATTTATATTTATAAAAGCACTTGTATGATTTAAATTTTTAAAAACAACTATATAATTTGAATTTTAAAAAGTGTCTGTATAATTCAAATTATAAAAAGTATCTCTATAATTCAAATTATAAAAAGTATCTCTATAATATAACTTTAGAAAAGTATCTGTACTAACTAACTTTAGAAATATATCTGTATAATCTAACTTTTGAAAAGTGTTTGTATAATCAAACTTTATAAAAGTATCTGTATAATCTAGCTTTAGAAATGTATATGTACAATTTATCTTTAGAAATGTATATTTGTAATCTATCTTTATAAATTTAAATTATATAGATATATTTTTAAAGTATCTGTTTATTTTCGATTTTTAAAAATGTTTCTGTATAATCTAAATGTAAAAAAGTATCTGTATGGTTAAAATTTTAAAAAAAGTATTTAAATAATCTAACTTCACAGAGGTAATGTATATCAACACTCAGATTGCAAATCATTGTAACTATGGGAATGTTCTTATGTCTCAATTAATTTAAATTAGTTGAAAAAGACACTTAGACAGGGTGATCGAACCCGGGACCTTTGGCTCAGCGCGATGCACACTACTAGAAAGGAAAATAAAATTAATAGATATTTTATAGTAAGACGAAATTTACACCACTTGGAACTATACCAATAAATGTAATCTTATAAATGTAGCAATAAGAAGTGTAAACAAGCATACATTTTTATTTGGCATGTCAAACAAACACTACCCGGATATACATTTTCAAC
Organism: Timema genevievae; assembly: GCA_902155825.1. Classification (NCBI taxonomy): domain Eukaryota; kingdom Metazoa; phylum Arthropoda; class Insecta; order Phasmatodea; family Timematidae; genus Timema; species Timema genevievae. The sequence continues at coordinate 43,086 of CABFWO010004471.1, forward strand.
AAAATCATTAAAAGGTATTTTCAATAAATTTGTAATTTTTTTGTATTTTTCAGGTCAAACACTCGCCTCTTAAAATAGTTTGAGCCATTTTCGGAACATTTGTATTTTTTTTAAATCAATCATTAATAAACTTCTCTTAGTAAAAAGGTTAGGGCCAGAATAAAAAATTGTATACCGAATTATAGCAATATAAAACCTAGATACAGTATTAAGTTTAAATAAAATCCATCAAACCGTTTCGTAGCTAGGCCCAGGGACAGACAGAATTTTAAAATCAGTTTTTTTTTAAGTTTGGGGGCGCATAAAACGTAAAGATTCATCATGATCTCGAGATTGGAAATTTTCACTATAACAATACCTTCTCTTTAGATGTGAAAGTAAAAATGAAATATTGCACAAATATACGTACAAATAAAATATTTACTATTTAACTTGTACGTCAGATAGAAAAGTTACTAAATCCCGCTTCGGGGGCCGCGTAATCTTACGTGCTACTCTTGCAGTAGACTAGACCACCGATCACGGGGATATCGGGGTTCGATTCCAATCGGATGCACTGATCGTGGTTTTCCTAAATGTTTTTCCACTCCCCTTTCACACAAATTCCGGTTCACTTCCTCTAAATTAAACCTTCCTAATCCCTAGCACATTAGTGTAATTAGTATATAAGCGTATATCCCGAACGGGTAGTAAGTAAGACGTGGTGCTAAAAAAAATACTAAGGATGGATTAAGTACGGAGTTGTTTTTTGAGCTATATGCCCAGTTTCTTTCTTGCTTACCCCGTAAGGAAACGGCGTGATAAGGCATATATATATATATATATTCACTCAGTAATATAAAAAAATTCAATGTTAATTGAATAAAAAGTTTGAACTATCAAAAAGGCCTTTCCTATAAAATTGAACTGTAGTAAGACGCGATACACAAAACCACAAAACATTATTACATCATATTTTTAAATCATTAAAACATTTGGCACGAAAAAAAAAGGCACATCAAACCATTTTACAAATAGCACGACGACAAAAAAGAAAAGAAATAAAGAATGAAATGTGCGCGCACAAACCAAACATCAACCGACTGTGAAACATTGCATTAGCGGCAGTAAATAAAGGCAGGTGGTTTCCATGTTGGCATTTTACACCGACCTGGGACCAGCCTACCATTTCCTCTAAAATAAAATAAAAAACTAGCATGGATAGGAGGGAGGAGGGGGGAGGAGAGACTATCTAGGGTAGTAGTTCAACAAAAAAAAAGTAAAGAGGACCGGGTTTGTGAAGCGGGGAGAAAAGGAGGTGGGG
>CABFWO010004471.1:45514-57178 GCA_902155825.1 Timema genevievae
TTTTTATATACACATCTCCTCTATAATTTTAACAGTGATCAAATATCGATAAAATTTACATTTTTCAATAGAAAACTGCCGGCTTCACAACAAAAAATAAGAAAATGTAAAAATTAATAAACATCGATAAACTATTTTAGAAGGAGTGTTGAACATATTAACATAACAATTTCACTCATTCTCAAGAAAACTGATATTTCCAAACGTATGATTTTTCCGCAAGACCTGTTCTTGTTGGCGCGGAAGGATACTTTGGTTGGTTGTGAAACCATGCCACGCCTTTCACCCTCTCACAAAATAGGTTATAGACTTGCACTCAACAGGGTCGAGTGCCTTAACGTCATTTTGAAAGGATACTCTTTCGTATTTTTCTATTGTGAATGTTCATTTAAAATAATCATTTTGATCACTCGACAAACAAGGATCGGGAAAAATGTATTTACTATTAGGGAACGAGGACGAATAGTTATGAAACAAAATGGTGTCTAATTACAATTTATGGTCATGGTTTTTCAGTGGGTTATACCACTCGCAAGACGTCTCGTATTCGTTATCTGCCTATAATGAGGTGTCAGGAGAGTGAATTTCAACAAATATGACTACATCATAAAAGTAAAATTAAAGTTTATAGATCAAAGTAAGATTTAATAAAATTATTATATACTAGCTGAATCCCCGTTCTTCGCACAGGATTTTGTGTTATTTATTTTTGGATGAAAATGAGGAATTTGTTTGAAGCTTAATGGCATGGTTGTTAGCGCTAACCATTTATCGTTTCTCATGGGGAGTTTTATTTTCGGCAGGCCCCCTTGCCTACTGCCTTTATATCATTAATTTCTAAAAAAATGTTCTCTTTGTTGTTTATGACGTAGGCCTAATAGACTTGACAAACAAAATACATATCATCTATTAGTGGCCTTATACAAATCAATTCAGTTAAACCTGTAAATGGTTTAACTTCTTAAATTGTACATTTTTAAATATTTAAATATTCGAGGATTCTAATTTGGATTTGAGATTCAAAAGAAATTTTAAGATTCGGATTTAAAAAATGTAGGATTCAAACCATATATAGATGTGACCCACGACGGTGGTTGAATGGTCTATGAAATTTACAAACCTAATGCTCAAATAAATAACACACCCATCCATCCATCCATCCATCCATCCATCCATCACACAAGTAACATTATACTTACAACTGTGGAAGCTACAAGGAAGTTAGCGAGCATTTATTTCAGCTACAGGTGACCTGGCGGTCTAGGGGTTAGGTGTCAAACGCCAGGCCTCCACCGTGGTTCGGATTCCACGTTAAACTGTAGATCCTTTATTTCTTCTCACAATCACCCTATCATTACAGATTAGCGTGAGTATAACCCGAACGGATAGTAAGACGTGGTGCTAATAATAATAATAATCATAATAATAATAACTTCAGCTACAAGAGTCCAATTTGTTGTTTAGGTATTTTTGTAAGTTTAAGTATTTCAATTTTAGTTGGTGGGCAGCTCAAAACAAACTCGGGGGGCGCGGGTTGGACATTTCTGGTAAAAGGCATCACTTTTTCATCTTACATGGACCTCAAACTACGGGGAGATCGTGGTTAGAATCCCGGTCGGGTGATCTGAGGATTGTGTTTCCTGAATCATTTCTCACTATCTCTCCACGAAAATGCAGTTACATTTCCTTCAAGCACCACCTTTCTCATCCTTATCCCATCATAGTGAATATGCGACTAGACCGAACGGGTAGTAAGATGTAGTCTAAGGCTCTGCTGTTTTATTTACATGTTTATTTGTTTGTTTATTTGTTTGTTTGTCAACAATTCTATCCTCAATATTTTTTCGGACACATGAAACAAATACTCTTTACAGATTAATGAACCTATTTTATTTTAGTTGAACTTATTCCGAAAAAGGTGGAATAATACAAATTTAATTCAATTTAGCCTCCAGCCAACTGAAATATAAACGCGTAAATTTTTCAGTTTTCTCCCAGTTATTTTTTTTTTACATTTCTGTTTAAAATTAAAGGGGTAAAAAAATGGAATAAGGGGGGGAGAGAGATGTTAAAGTTTTATTTTTTATTTTTACAACAATGGCATGGTAAAGATCATTAATCTTAATTCAGGTCCAATGTTGAAGCGAGTTTTTCAATTAAACTGGCGACTTCTTGTCAAGGAAGACAAAAATGGTGGAAAATTGTTTCGCTCCAACTTTTTAATGTCGAAAAAAATACCTCCCTTTAAGCTCCCTCTCCCTAACATACAAATGGGTATTTAGAACAAGCTTACCAACAAACAAAAAAATGATTCAAACAACTTCTGACATTAAATAATTATAATTTGTTTTGAAATTTCATTATTTGAAAAATATGTACATAACCACGTTTTAGATGTTTCATAAAAACATATCATCCTTAATTATTATTATTATTATTATTATTATTATTATTATGTAAGAGAATTAAACGCTCCTCTTATAGCCTCAACTCTAGATTAGCGCTAAACTTCGAATATAAAATTCTAGACGAGACAGCTTACCCATTTTCTTGGGCGTCAATTCAATGCTGTGAAAATGTTAATCCGAAAGTCACATACTGAACTATTTTTCTTTTCTTTTTTTTTATCAATGTCGGGAATCAAACCCGTGACTCCAGATACAGTCCAACAATTATTCTAGTAACTGGTATTCCATTCAAACCAACAACCGTGATGATATTGTTTGAACTGGTTCTCAATAAATAACACAATTTTCGCAATAACTTACAAAAAAAATCTTGTTAATCAGGTTTTAATTGATGAGTAACCAATTATTAAAAGTTAATCTCATAAATATCAGATCACCACAAATAGTTTCTCAAGTAAATATTGTCCCTGTGTGTCGATTGGTCTTTAACCCCCAAATGATGATCATTAAATACAAGAGAGGGGTGTGTGCGGAGGTTTTAAACGTCAAAATCGAAGGTCCAATATTCTTCACTTCAACTAACACCCACATTACCTTTAAAACCTCAAAACATATCGAAGGAAGAAGAAAACTTCGATTTATTATCAATAGATTTGAAATATTTCACTAAATATGACGTATATCAACTCATAACTATTTTTAGAACAGCTTCTAACCAGTATTTTAACACCAGCCAGACGTTAATAAGGCTCACGACCCTAAAGAAAATACAAGCTAATTTTAGAACCAAGATATTTAATTAGTCATAAATCAAAACACTTGCGGTTTTTTCTTTCTTTTTCCCTGTGTTTTTTTGAAATTATCCTAATAAAGAAAGTTACTTTAAAATGTATTGTTTGTCATCAAAGAAAGTTTAAATATCAAGCCTTACAGTATTTTTCGAACTGGGAAAAAGTAAAACAAACTGATTTAAAATAGATTTCTTAGTTTAAATAAGAAATACTGTGAAGTTCTTAAAATAATTTATTTTGGAAATTTTGTATGAACAGAAAGAGATGGGCCCACTTTTTTCAGCGGTATTAAACTAGGTAGCAAAACAATATTATGGTACACAATATAATGAAATAGATTTTTATTTAATAATAATTTTAATCAAAAGTTCCCAATCTTAAAATATTTTAAATTAATGAGTAGTTTCAGAACATAAAACTTAATGCATCCACTTGGGTTATGAAACCTTCTCACACACCTGGGTGATTTTTTTTTACAACAACTTTGTGGAGTCATCTCATATTTTCTTTTGTTTAATATCCCCACAACCCCTATTTCAAATACTTGTGAAATATAACCACATCGAAAACACTCTCTTTCTCTCTCCCTCCTTTCTGGAACATTGTGCAACCTAAAGAAAGAAAGAACGTTCTAGAAGAATTCCTTTCGAACTATATACTGAAAAAGAAGGCTCCTTTCTTCAGCCTATCCACAGCCTTACTGAGAAACGGTCCGCGCTAAACTAATCTAAAAAGTCAAATTCAGTCCGCGACGCGTTGGGCTATCTAGCTTAAGCCACCTCATAGTATGTACAGTAGCTCCATGGCTTCTTTGGTGCTGACTGACAGCTCACAGCTGACAGCTGACGGCTTTGAAAAGCTACTAGACCAAATTATGTATCCCTACGCCGAGCCATATGAGCTGCAAAAAACATGTGTTTGGCAGCTGTCACTTCTGACAGTCAAAATTTAGGTATATGCCTAAATGTTGACTGTCAGAAGTCAGCTGTGAACTGTCAGTCAGAACCAAAGAAGCCATGGAGCTACTGTACAAGCATATTTATTCAGGATGAATCGCTTTTAAATTAATATAAATCAAGTTTCCTACAAAATAACAAATTCTTCATATATAAGTAGCATTAAAACCGAACTCCTATCATTATTACGTCGATGCTAACAAGAGACTCCACAATGAGAAAATATACTTACAACGCCTATTCGTTGCAAAACACAACATTGATAGATGCACTTTATGGATAATTACAACAACCAAAACTTAATATTATACTTCGTTTCAAGCTTAATTTTGACTTCGATTCACATTCAAACCATTACCTTCGCACAGCTCTAATTAAATATTTCCTGTGACCAGTTGAGGCCCAGTTTAAGTCGTGGTCTTACATCGAATTTTGTTGATACTGACGGGGGGTTGGAGCTAGAATCATGCTAGGTTTCCTTAGGGTATTTTTACAAAATGATTTATCACTTTCCTCTAACACAAATGAGGGTACACTTACACTAAATTTGTGCCTTACTAACCCCTCTAATATTAGCGTACATTAATGTATGCGCAATGTCCAAACAGGTATCAATACGCGGTTAATGAATAATTATACTACATGCTTCGGTGGCCGCATGGTCTAACGCGTCATTCTCGCAGTAGATGAGACTGCTGATGACGGGGAGATCGGGGTTCGAATCCTGGTCTAGTGCTCTAAGGACGGTTTTTCTAAATGGTTTTCCACTCTACCTCCACGCAAATGCGGGTACACCTACTCCAAATTAAACCTTCCTAATTCCTAACTCATTAGCGTAATTTGTACATATGCGTATAGCCCGAACATGTAGTAAGACGTGGTGCTAAAATAATGGTTTGCATATCCACCAATCCGGGTTAAATTCTAGTAAATACGATGGAGTTTAACTGTGGCTATTTTCCCAGTTTTTGTGCCCACCAATCCGGGTTAAATTCTAGTAAATACGATGGAGTTTAACTGTGGCTATTTTCCCAGTTTTTGTGGCCACCAATCCGGGTTAAAATTGAGTAAATACGATGGAGTTTAACTGTGGCTATTTTCCCAGTTTTCGTGCCCACCAATCCGGGTTAAAATCGAGTAAATACGATGGAGTTTTTAACTTGTCCTATTTTCTCGGGAAAAGAAGGCGTACAGAGAGAGACGCAAATAAATCCCTACTTGGCGCAGTTCCTGCTCTACCCAGCGGGTCCACAACCGCCGAGGTCGGGACTGTGGACTGTACCCGTGCCTCTAGTTAATAAGAGGGCGGGGTATACCAAGTGAGGTATGGGGGCTAGTTGCCGTTTATAAATACGGCGCTGTTGACGGGCCTGGAACACAGCCCATGGAAACTGCAGCGAGGCGAAACAACCTAACGGAGACAACCTCAACTCCACACACCTCAATAAAACGGACGCGGGTGTAGTATATATACTGATTATATCAGTACACGATTTATAAACTAACATAAATCTAGAACAGACACAACATCTTGTCCCCGGCTGTTTACTGTTAACACTATTAAATGGGGAAACCCACATTTCACCATTGATATTTTTATCGGCTATGCCGGGAATCGAACTCGGAATCCATATTTAGTAGGTAGACACACTACTGAGTGAGCTAAGGCTTCGGACTACGCATACATTAATTACCTTGATGTTACAGGCGTGAGGAAAATATATATATATATATATATTTTTAAAGGTATTGAACGTGCACTTTCTGAACCAACTGATTATATCAGCACATGAGAATTTCTATGAGCGAGAGTGAAAAGGCCTAATAATTTTGCCGGGAAAGGTATTTTCACATATTTCCAGGGCTCTTTACCTGCCACAATCGACATGGGACTGACGGCTTTATTTTCCCTCCGAAGGAGGTTGTGCAACGGATTTGTATCACTCATGAAAAGTCCATCGACCCCTGTCGGGTTTGAACCCAAGGACATCGGGTTCTGAGGCAATAACTTTACCCCAAGGACACCAAGATCGACAATTTCAATTTTACTAATCCCTAATATATTATTGTAATTAGAGTGGACGTATAAAACGCAAACGGTGGTAAGACACGGATGCTAAAAAAAAAACCACAGGTTTCACAAACTTTATTCGAAACATAAGTCCCTCTCTCCTAAGTGTCTCCGGGGGGGTGTTAAGCACCACATGACTTATGTCCGCTATTTCTAGCTGTCATGTCGCGTTCCACAGGAGAGAGATGTTTATTCGCTTCAAACAAAATACTTCCTTTACCTTGTTTTCTTCCTTCTTCCCCACCTCAACCCGTTCCCCTTTTTTTTTTTATTCTCGGTCGGTTTTTCGTTTGTTTGTTGAGCAGTTTCATTTTCAGAGAAAGGGAGAAGGAGAGCGAGAGGGAGGGGGGAGGTCATGTTCTTTTGTTTTGTTTTCCAAAGTGGGTGTGGCCACTTAAGATCGCGAAGGGAATACTTGTAGGAGCGCAAGATTCGTCGAAAAAAATTGAAAGTTAAATAAATAGCTCAAAGTGTCACAGTATTATTATTATTATTATTATTATCATCATCATCATCATCATCATCACCACGTCTTACTACCCGTTCGGGTTATAAGCACTTACGCTAATGTGTAATGGTAGGGTGATTGTGAGATGAAATGGAGGACCTACAGTTTAACGTGGGATCCGAACCACGGTGGAGGCCTGGCATTCCACACATTCACAAGTTGTGATTAATACACGTCTTCTCAGAGATTAAGTAAGGGTTGGCCAATCAGATAAATCTGTGCCGGGACCGAGGATTGAACCCCGGACCCCCAACACAGAAGTCTGACCCCTAAACCGCCAGGTCATCGAGTGTCGCAGTAGTTCACACGCTAGCAGAAATGTATGTCGAACCATAATGCTTTGCAACAAAAGCTTAAAACAGCTGATTATTAATATTTTTAATTTTCTAGTGGATAAACAGATATTTTATATTATTGTAACGATGGATGTTTTCTAATTATTGCCTTGTATCGTGAAACAAATCAATACAACGAGAACGACACACAGAACAGCTTCAAACCAGTATTTTAACACCGACCCGTGGTTAATAAGGCTCACGACCCTGAAGAAAATACACTTTTTTTATTTAACGAACTATTTCAAATCATCTCACAACACCAGATACAGCTGTCTGATTGTATCTCGCTTTGTAGGCGCATGCGTTTATTTCATCGCGGTTGGTTTAGGTGCATGCTACACTGATTGCGTCAGTTTGGTTTTAAAATTTGATTGGTTCTTTCACGCAGATTTTACGGGGATGCGCGGACAAAGCTGAGATTGTTTCTACTAGTGCAGAATGACAAACGCAGTACACGCTGAAATCTTGTGATTGGTTTAGAGCTCGTCACGTGACAATATTTCTGTTATGCGCTTGTTTTTCGGCGAACTTGCGAGTCCACAGTAAGGTAATATACTGTTCCTTCCAAGTTTGTTTTGTCGCGTCTTACTGTCGGTTTTGTACAGTATTAATTTAGAAATTAAATATGAGAGCAGCAAATTTATAATTGGGGGAAAAAAACTACACTGTGTCAGCTCATAATTGAGCTATACCAACCGAGTGGCAATCATCTGCTAGTGGAGAAAGTGCCAACATCTGCGGAAAGAGAGTGTCATGTGGTCAGCACAACGAACCCTTAAGCCATTTATCTCAGTTTTCTAGACCGGAGCCACTACTCCTTTATTAAAGTAGCTCCCCAATTGTCCTCACGAGGCTGAGATTGACCCCGTTCAAGACCAACTGCTTCACAGAAAAATCTGGAAGCGCCGGGGATCGAACCCATGACCTCTGTATCTGTAGCCAGGAACTCTGACCTCTATACCAATGAGGAGGTAATTTATGAGGAAATGCACCATAATTCACCCGTAGAGACGTTGATAAAATTACCATGAAGAATCACAATGCTTAAAACAAATTTTTAATTCAAGAGGCTGGGGTTCGAACCTAATCTCTATGCTCCTGGTCATAGGTGACCACACAAGTCAAGCTTTTTTGCCCTGAGAAACCTGCTAAAAAATGTTATACAAAATTTTTGTTTAGTTCCCCACAGCGTTTCACTACTCGTACAGGCTACATGGATGTATATTTTAAATTATAATATTCATATCACCCCGTCTTACTACCTGTTNTAGGGTAAATGTGATGAAAGAAGCAGATAAACTATCTGCATTTACGTGGAATTAAAGTGGAAAACCATTTAGGAAAAAAAAACATCCTCAGTAGATCCGACTGAGATTCAAACCCAGATCTCCCCGTCATCAGAAGGCCAGTCTAACGCGGGTGTGACGTCTTTTACAACGTTCGGCCTCTAAAGCGGGTTTAATTACACTGATGAGAAAGATATAATTTAGAGGAAATGTACTCATTTTTAAACCGCATCCGTGGTCTAGTGGTCAGAGTTTCTGGCCACAGATCCAAGAGGTGCCGGGTTTAATCCCCGGCCCTTCAAGATTTCTCTGTGAAGCAGTTGGTCTGAAACGGGGTCAACTTAGCCTCGTGAGGACAATTGAGGAGCTACTAGAATAAATAAGTAGTGTATCCGGTCTAGAAAACTGAGATTAATGGCCGGAGGGTTTATTGTATTGACTACATGACACTCTATATTTGAATTCGAGCTTTGACCTCCTCAACACCAGCACACTAGACCATAAGAGCCTGACGTTTAATCTGCGTGCTCACCGGTGTGTATAAACTGTATATTTGAGGTTACGTATTTAAAATAACTAATGCATATTTTCCTCGGATGTTTATGCAGGATAGGCTTGTTTTTCTAATAAAAATATTCTTAAGGGTAGTTTACTTAAAACATATTTCTATAAAATTTGGCTTCTAGCTATAATTTACTACTATGAGAATGTTTTCACAATGTCATAACATTTATTTTACAAATAGTCAGATGATAATAAAATGTTGAGTTAATCTTATACCACACCCACACACAAAAAAATGTTCATTAAAATGAACAATTATTATTCGTTTGTGCAAATATTACGTACGACTAACAATAAATTTTAAATGTAACATTTTCGCTCATTTATTTTTATTATGTACGGGTTTATCATGTACAATGTATTTGCGACCAAGATGAGCATGTGGTGTTTGTTTTGTTTTTTTTGTTTTTTTTTTATGTTTTTGGACCAGCAGTTCCGAAATAACGGGTGAAAAAAAGAGATGGTGAAAAAAAAGGATAAAAGGAGGGTTTACAATTTAATTTGATGTGGAAAAGGTTTCAATTTAACTTAACAGTCCCGTGTTGTATAAATAGCCAACTAGTTTTAGGGACCTTTTTTTTTATCGCTACATATTGCATCATGGATGGATATGGACTTTTATTAGCAAGGAAACTGCAGAAAAAATAAAGTCACCCTTCGCTCATATTCTCGTTCTTTTTATATCGTTTGTTTTCAACGAATTTTACTTCTTCTACTTTCTCATATAATGAAAAAGTAATATATTCGTGTAAATTTTAGACATCGAGATAGTGATGAATCTTTACATTTTGTGTGTTTCCGAACCCAAAATAAATGGTACGACACATTCGCACAAACTTTCTCATATTGTGTTTTTATAGCTTCAAAGAAAATGTTCAAAAATAGGTTTTTAATAAACTAGCCTCAAATAAGTTTAACTCATAAAAATAAAAACATCATCTTGTTAATCACAACAATCACTCCTTTATCAATTTCAAAGCAAAATTTTTAACTATATTTAACAAAATTCAAATTTTCCAAAAAAAAATTATGTGTAGACTAACCTAAAATTATTTGTTATTTTTAAAAATAAACCTTATTCTTATTTATTATAAAAATACCATTCACATATTCCCATTTTGAATTAAATTTTCTATGTCAATTTCCAAAACATTTGAACTATCTATAATTTGTTTCAACTAAACTATCCTTAAATTAATTTTAGATCAATAAAGATATATTATTATTGATATATATAAAATAGTTTCTTTATAACAATTTTGTACTAGATTTTTAAAGTCATTTTTTATTCATTGAAATTAAGAAAAAACAACCGGAATGGGATTTATAGTAGTTGTTTTTTAAGGCTACAGTTGAATTTTCAGAGGAAAAGCCTTTAATAAAATTCAAGCACATTTATTTCGTACAAAATTGATATTTTATTAGATTATAAATGTTATTTTTACTTACTGTTATTATCTATAAAAAGTGACAGCTTCAGATCACATGACTTGACGTATTAATACGTGCAAGTGGATCTAGTAGCTTATATATTTGTTAGATAAAGCTTCATATAAAAAGATTGACTGTATTTATCTGGGCTTTCCAAGGATGAGTAAAGTAGAAATCAGAGAAGCTGTTTCTTGGTCTGCATGAATGAAGAGTGGGGGGCAGGGGGTAGGGGAATTAGGGAAACCTACCCTGAATACACTAGGCCGAGATTAGAACCCTGACCTCCACATCATCGGCAAATCAGGCAACACGAGTCTCACGTTTAGTCCACGTGACCACTGATATGGATATCAATGGCCCTATAGCTAAGAAGGGGGGGGGGACAATAACATATATAATAGTGCTTATCCTACATAGCTAAGCTAATATTTACTAGCTGTCAAAGTTAGGTGTTTGTCTGCAGGTCAGAATTCAACCCTGGAGTCTGGGGGGGTTTCATCCTCAAACGGGTGAATTGTGGGTGTTTTTCCCCCCCTGGAATTTAGTTTACCATCCTCTCTTAAGGTCAATGTTTGCACATTTTCTTAACCCCATCAATCTCCATTGCAATGGATTAAATACTTTAAATCAACAGTAGTAGAAACACTCATGTAGTCTGGTTTGTTGGTGACGGGTAGTCCGGGATTCAAATCCCAGTCAGATGCATCAAGGATTTTTTTTAATTATTATTGGTTTCCAGATTCCTCCTCCACGTAAATGAGGAGTACACTTTATTTAAAACTAACCTTACTCATCCCTAGGTCCCATTTGTGAAATATCATTTGTAGTCCGACACCTTTGATCAATCGGTAGCGTGTCTGCCTACTGAGCTATAAGTCCCAGGTTCGATTCCCAACATGGTCGAAATAAATGCATCATTGGTTAAATGTGGGTTTCCACTTTCACGTTGATGATTTAACGGCCAGGGGGCTGTATGTTGTGTTTTTTATATATTTAAGTTAGTTTATATGTCGTGTGCTGATTTGATTAGAAGGTTCAGAGCGTGTAAGTGAAACAGCTCAAATAAAAAAAAAAGATTGGGTCACGTGAAAAGGGTCTAATTTATTCTGTGTGAACAGTTCGCAAATTATCAATGTATCCGTCTCTTTAATTGTGCCTCTTTCGATATTTATATGCTCTTCTCTTTATTTATTTGTACTCTTTTTTAATACGGATACTAACCCCGCCTGCTCTCAACCCTAACCCCTTTTTTACCCTAGAAAATAAATTTAACTTGTGTGACCAATTAAAACTCTAAGCTTCAGTAAAAAA
>CABFWO010004472.1:0-18633 GCA_902155825.1 Timema genevievae
CAAATACTGGGTGTGAAGAAGAATGTGTGAACACATACCTGTTAACCAGCGGGGTACACATGACAGAGGGTAGGCCGAGGATCCAATTTTGGTACAGCTTAAATATTACCATTTGCATGCTTTGAAATCAAAATTTTATCTGGGGGGAGGGGAGGTGGACCTCTGTAACCCCGCTTTATAGGGGGCGTCACTGATTCTCTATCCTTCCCATACCCCTACTTCAAATAAAATTTCCAAATATTACAGTAATTGAAATATATAATGTTGCAATTATGAAAATTATTATGTAAAAAGTCCCCCCAGCTCAAGATCCTGAATGTAAGTGATAAGATCCCCCCTCCATCCCCATTCTTCTAGACGTATATGTATGTGCAATAGAGATAGATAGCGGCTGAGGAAAACACCAAATAGGTTTTACTCTACTATTGAAAGTTCATTTGTTTTCATTTATTCGAGGTATTTAACGTGCACTTTTTGAAGAGCCTGATTATATCAGCACACAAGAATTTCTATGAGCACATACCATCCAGGGTACTGTTACATAATCGACGGCTTTACTTCCTCTCCAAAGAAAGTCGCTCAGTAAAAAAACCGTTGACCCCGGCTGGGTTTGAACCCACGAACATCGGGTCCTGAGTGAGCACTTTAACCCAAGACCACCGAGGTCAGCTCCTTTTTACTTCACAGAGAGAAATGTAACCGTAAACATTTTCTACTTCGAAGTTCAAATTAATTTTGACGGTTTTTTTTTTTGCCCCCGAACTCAAAAAGTATGTATAACAATTCTGCATATGCCCGGGGCTACAGTTGAAACTGTCTGAAAGATTTCATTCAAACTTGATATGTAGAGGTTTTATGATGTCCCTCGAAGTGATAGCATGGGTTTAGTTCTAGCTATCAGATCAAAGGCAGTTTACTGAGGAGGGATTTTCGAGATTTATAAAATAATGTTTCTATAGTTGGCTTTACCAATTTTGTTTAAAATGGATAACTGTAACGTGCTTTACATGGTAAATTATACCACGCACTCATTTTTTCGGAGACAAATGGACTGACAGACAATTATTTAAAATGTTGTTCCGAACTATAGTACGCTATAGGAGAACTAATGTACAATTATTTTTAGTGCAAACAGTTATAATCTTCTTTGTATGGATAAGCACCAAACAAACATACATTAGAATAGCAAACAATGGATTGGATAATCAGGTTGTATAATGCATGAGGAGGAAACTACTTGAAGGTAAATATCCTCACACTTTTGTATTTAATATGGTAATAGCAGTTATGAGATTTCAAAACCACAAAAACAATCCTAAATTAGAATGTGAGTGAAAAATGACCCTAGGCACGGGATGATCCCTGGATAGCTCAGTGGTTAGAGCATTGGCGTAATAAACCAAAGCTCCCGGGTTCGACTCCCGTGTCCAGGTGGGATTCTTCAATTTTCAGAATATTATATCTAAATTGAGTAATCCTCACTAAAAAAAACGCATAAATAATAGCTTTGGCTATTTGATTCTTCAGTAATAATAGTAATAATAATATCATACTGTTTATGGCTGTCTGATGATTTGACTGTTTCAAGCAGTCTCATATTACCTCAGTAAAGACATAATTGCGAATGTACCAGCCAGAATCGATCTCGGGCCCCGGGCTGGTTTATGGCAAGACGCGGTGACTATGCGACCAACCACGAACCAGCCATACTAGTTGCTCGTGTCTGTATCCGGGAGGTAAGGCACGCTCTAATCACGCGACCAACACAAATACCAGGCAGGCAGACTCTAGCCCGGAGAGACCTGCAGGAATTCTTTTGAAGTGGAGTTTCAGCGAGACATCAGGTGAAAGTAGGGGTAGTTGAAAGAGGGGGGGGGGTTAATGAAATGTGTCACTTACCTGGGCTTAGAAAGGGTCAAGAATACCGGGTCTAAGAAGGGCATAACTCAGACCGAAACAACATTATCATAGCTGCTACGATGGCTTTTGAAACAGTGTTTTGGGAAGGGATCCAGACCGTGGATACTAGTCTCAGCACGCCACTGATATATTTGGCTATACAGGTGTTTTACCACGTCCAAGATACACCCCCTACATATACAATAATAACTAACAAACTGTGTCTGAGACCTGGGAGGTCCAAGGCCGGTAGCTCCTACCTGACACACAGCTTCCACTATGGGCCTACCAAGGGGTCTTGTATCTTCAGGTTCCCCAACTAAAATGTTGTGTACACGCCTGTATGACCACCCCACCTTGATTATCCTTGTGTCTGAGGCTACATACAAACCACGACGTTCTCCATTATGTAACTCTCTTGGTACATAGTGGATACCACCATCCAAGGCCGTAGCCAGTCAATGAATTCAGGGGGGTTTGGTGGGCACATCCTCCAATTGATAGAAGCCAGAAAAAATTCTAAAGGATAAACAGTTCTAGAAGCTCTCTGAAGTGCTTTTTAGGGTAACACAGCCCCCTAATTTGTACTTGTATCTTAATTTTGATATTTTTTGAACCATAAATAAAGCCATATATATTTTGTCCATAAAATTTCGGAGGGGGTTTAAACCCCCGAAACCCTCCCCTGGCTACGGCCTTGCCACCATCCATAAGTCCCAGCGTACACGGCTGGAATAATCATGGACCTTGATTTGGGAAACAGCCAATGCTAATAGTATAGCTCACATAACACAAGGCTAGCTGAGAAGGAGGCAACCAGTGCAACCCGCGGATACAGCCTAACGTACAGTCCGATTTTATTAGGAAGAACCTTATCTGATAGTTAGAAAACTTACTAGATCTACTCTTAACTATTCATACGTCAAGTCATGTGAGCTGCACCTGTCACTTTTGATTGATATTATCAATACATATAAAATAACATTAACAATATAATAAAATGCTATGAATCCTGCCAGCAAAAAAAGTGTGTGTGTTATTAAAAATATCCTTCCTTTTGAAAATTGGACTGTGATCTCTTCCTTCCTCCCTCTCCTCTATTTGTTCGTTCTGCTCTCACAGATCGAAGGGTCAATTAGGGAGCTGCGTGTCTGTTAGCACGAGGGTATCTGGTTCGAATTCCACGCTGTAGATCAAGACGTATTACGTTACACGCGTTGTGTTCGTGTTGTCCTGAAACCGGGCCCCTTAAGATACTCACAAGGACCTCCCCTTAATCTCCTGAGGTTGCGGAACCACAGGTCAAAGTTTCTCTGCTAGTCCCCTTTCTACTGTTGCTCAAAGCCGAATGGCGTAAAGTGAGAATGTCAGATGCACGGACTACGCCGCTGTGCATTCTGGGAGGAGAGGAGTTACCTGCTACAATCTTGCTGGCTTTATTTTGTACCGACACAATCTGTGAGGCCGCTTTTCATCACATTATTTGGAGTTAATTAGTTTTCCAACACACAAGTAAGTGTCAATGGACAACTTGGATAGTTACAGTTTTATCTCTAGCTGTAGCAATCTACAGTATTTTACTGTCGTGGATTACAACCATGGACGGGAACAACGTAGCCGGGTTTATTTGTAACACAACGTCCAAGGGGCCCTCATAATTTTCATCCGAAATTTGCCTTCTTTCCATATCTTCGGATCTGAATATTTTGATTCGCCAGTAGCACTAAAATATTGTAATATTAATATTATTAAAATGGACTCTTGACTCTTGCCCATTGGTCCTACATATTCTCTCCGGGCTGATGTTAATTTCTTTAAAATTCACTATTCCATCCTGTGTCCTTAGAGTTGTTACGTCAGTGTAAGTTTGCAATGGCCTTAATTGATATCAAGGTAATGAGATTAATCATAAAAACCAGTTAATATATTTGAATAGCTATAGATCTATTTCTGCCGATAGAACCTCGTCTCAAAGTGTCCACGCGTCTCTAACAGGATATCACGTAACCAATGGAGGTTAAACCGGAAGTAGGGTATGATCTGTCTATCGACCCCATAACAAAACACAAATAACAAAAGGTCAGGCCGCGCCGTGAAATGACGCATCGTTATTTCCCCTTCCGTAAATAAAACATCATATTTCGTAATGGAGTTTGATTACACATAAGCGTCAGATCGCGAACCACAGGCTGAAAAACTACCCGACACCAAAATTATGCCAATATACAGCCACAATCCTGCCAATATACAGCACAAACACGCGAGTCACTGTGGGTGTTTTTTATTTGCAAAATAAGCTATAAGTTTTTATCTAACATTTGTGTCCGATGATCATCTCCCCACCTGCCCAAATACAAAACACAAAATAATTATAATAATTATTTTTACATTACCAACTTCGATGGCCACATGGTCTAATGCGCTACTTTCATAGTGGACTAGACTGCCGATGATGGGGAGATCAAGGTTCGAATCTCGGTCGGGTCCACTGAGTTTTTATCCAAAATTGTTTTCAACTCTCCCTCCAAGCAAACGCGGGTACACGTCCTCTAAATAGAGCCTTCTTAATCCCTAAAACCATTACCTTAATTTAGTACACAAGCGTATAAATCGAACGGTTAGTAAAATGCAGTGTTGAAAAAGTATTATTATTATTATTATTATTATTATTATTATTATTATAAATTCAGTAAGCCAGTTATATGTCCGTCACTGTATCTAAGTGGTTCGAGCGGTCAAAGTCTAAGGAACCCTGGTTCGTATCCAGCTGGAGTCCAAGAGGATATTTGCTATTTGTATACCGGTTCGTCTCTTTATTCAAGTTAGTAAATCTCTGGGATCTAGGACTAGGTGTTTAGTACTAGTCGTGCTGCATAAGGTTAAGTCTTCTAAAAATGTAATTGTTTGACAACAAGTACGAGCTGAATACCCCAATTTTTTTAAAAATAATCTTCTCTAAAAGAAATCTTGGACAGACCTGTACTCGGATCTAATCTTTAGCTTGGCTGTACGAGTGAGAGAGAGGGTGATAAAAGTGATGGCAGGGTTTAATATTGAAGAGTGGGGTTCTTGAATGTCAAATATCAAACAAAATTACCATGGTTTAACAGAGTGTCTCAGTGGATTAAACACCCAGAGCTCATCTGAACTTGTTAGTCTATCTCTGAATATTATCCAGGACTCAGTTACGCTCGCATCAATTATTATCGGGGGATCCCAGATGTCCTAGTATGTAGTCTTCCTTTAATCATAACCAATAACGATAAAAGTTTTTTTTTTAAAAAGCTTTACGATTAAAATTCGGGTAAAAAAGAGTTAATTTTATCTTAGAGACTTACCGTTGTAATCAAATGAGCGTATAGTCACAGACACAAAAATGTTAACCACTTTTCTACCTAGCTCACCATGTGAGCAGGCCACTTTTTTTGTGTGTGACTCAGACTGTACATAATGAGTGTAATCAATGTTAATTGAAAATACGTCTCTATACCTTTTTCCTAAATTAAGCCATTCTCTTTTACTTACCGCGTCATTGCTCTACCAATCGAGATATCCGGCAACGTTACCAGCGTCTAAGAGATAGTTCTACATTTATAAGGTTCGAGTATTTGTTGAGTCACATATTTTTAAAATAAAATTTCATCTTATCGGTGTTATTGTAATTATATCAACGAAACAGAGGGCGGCGTGTTTGTTTGTGTGTCAACGCTATAGCTAGCTCCAAGCTCGATCACGTCCACGTGTATTTTAATTGTACGTTATAAGAGATTACTGCTAAATATAGTGCTCGTGTATCACCAAGAAGGAACCCCAACCTCAAATACAAAGAGATATTTCAGAAGAGATTTCAACATCGAATACAAAGAGTTTTAAAGGCGCATTGCAGACGATATCTCTATAGGATTAACAACCTTACATTTTAAAATGTTTAAAAAATAATGAGAAGTTGATATTATTGAGTGAAATGCTGCAGTTCGGATATCAAAATAAATGGTGGAAAATATAAATCTAGATTCCCCCAAACAAATTAAGTCATGTTTAAACAGGCTAACAACATTACAATTTAGGATAACTGAGGATTATTTTAATTGTTTCTGAACTGCTATTTTCACAGTCGTGATATTTCCCCTCGAGTGGGCGGTGTTCTTGGGAATGTAGCAAGCCGCCGCCAGGTCCAAGATGAATAGAGTTGTGCTCGTCACTATACAGTCAGGGTAAACTGGCTAATGCATTACTCGTGTACACTTGAGAGCACATAAATATTGAACGAGGGGTGAGGTGAGAGGGGCTGGAACCAAGACGCTTCCTACCAGCGCCATTAACGCGACATTAGATTTAAGAAATCGTTTCCAAATGTAGATTTTCTTCAAATATCTTTTTACCGGAAATGACTGATAGCGAGTCGTATCAAGGCAGGAGAGTCACAACCCGGCGATAGTTCTGGTAGTTCGGGCTGTTGCTAGTTCTGCGCGAATATACAGATCGAGGCATTATATTTACTTTCTCTCGAAACCTCGGAGGGAGAAATATTGTGATCGTCAACAAAATAGAACTCGAGATTTTGATAAATATCGACTTTTATAACTCCCTGAAACTGAAAAAGTGGTTTTCACGATTCTGTCTGTCTGTCTGTCTGTCTGTACCTCGGACTAGAGCTGAAACCATTTCACAGATCGGACTAAAACTTGGAAGCTAGGGTTTTTAAGGTACCTTCGGGGAGTTTTTCGATATCAATCCCTAAAATTAAGGGTAATTTACTGAAGGTCAAAAAGAGAAAATATCGATTTTCCCAAAATCCACTTTAAATCTTTTGATTAAATTTTGTATTCAGGCACTATTGAACATTACAAACAAAATAGAAACTCCCGTTTCCCCATATATATATGTATATATATATATACATCCAGGTATTTTAAATGTGAAATTGATTGTTATACTCTTTGGTGGACAGAGATGTTTCTATTTGGCGGAGTGTTTCTGCAACAATGTATATTATTTCGTTTCGCAACTCTTACTATGTTCTAGTAAATGTCTCTATTTTAATATAAATGCTGTGCAGACATTGAGAACCATATCTTAATGTTGTCCTCACATTCACCTTAAACGTAAAATATACATAGATTGAAACTACGACATTGAATATTTATAGATTTTGATACGATAATCTTACAAGTATATGATGTTATTTTTATTTTTTTAAATATATTTGGTGGAACTCCAGAAGTCTCTGTCGACAAAAAAATTAACGTTTTCTGAATTTGTAGCTGCACCTTAATTATTTTTTTTTAGTTTGAAATTTTGAGCACATCTTTGTTGTATAATATGCCATTGATTTTAAAAAATGAAAATCGTTTGTGTACATCTCCGGTAATCATCTTTGAAAGAAATTTATAAATAAATTTAAATATGAAAATGAGCTAACATCTATAA
The DNA here is from genome assembly GCA_902155825.1 of Timema genevievae. NCBI lineage: Eukaryota > Metazoa > Arthropoda > Insecta > Phasmatodea > Timematidae > Timema > Timema genevievae. The sequence continues at coordinate 7,330 of CABFWO010004472.1, forward strand.
ACATCAACAAAACATTTGTTGAAAAATATAACATAGAAGTAACGAACGTGAAAACTCTATTGTTATGAGCCTTAAGGAACCGAATTCACCCGTCCAGTATTTCATACCTTTTGTAAACTAAAGAAAGGCCTAATTTCTATATTTAAACATATCTATCAGATAAAACATCAAACATCTATCAAAATGCAAGTATCACCCAAATAATCAAAACAATAAGGCAGGCCATAGCACAAAAATGTGTATATACTAAACAATAATGTATTCTCATAGAGATATGGTTTGGCAATTTTCCTACAACATCCAGGCAATAAAAAACAATCTTTTAAAATGTGTGTGGATACGTTTTCCCTATATCTTGATCTTTAATTAAAACAAGCCAACCATATTGCCGACCTGTGTATAATAGAATATATCATCAATCCAGTCCACAAGAGAGTAAAATACTAAACAAAACACAAGAAGACAAAACAAATTAAATACAGCCAATTCTCGAAATCAGACATACATTGGTGTCAAATCAACACAGCACCATGTCTTCCAGCATCACACATGGCAGAGATTAACCTAATGATACTATTATGATACTGGATTTTATTTTATTTTATTTAGATATTTGCCCCGTGATCGAGCACTATTTATAACGATACCGGGTTTCACGATGATGACGAAGCGAGCTTGTCTTACTGCGGACTTAACACGGTTATGTGATCTGATTATTTCTGATATTTAATCTTATTAAATGAACAAGACTTTTGATGTTGCACACGATTTATATGAATGATTACACCTTCGCTACTGAGTATATGATATTAAATGATACAGTTTTTGTTAATTCACGGATTGTTTTTCTGTGACATGTTCCGTATTCTGAGTACTGTGTGCTGTGTAGATTTATGTTACTGCTCTTTTTCTTACCGGCACTGTTGTGTATTCATACACACAAGCGGCTTATAAATGACCTACCCCTTGCCTCTTGGACCCCTTGTTACCAGTGTTAAAACTAACTAATAGAAAGACTCCTCGTGACCTGATGCTATGAAGGCTGGCTTCCTATTGGGTAGAAGGAGCCAGAGAATCACAAGAGCTTTTAATACAACGGAGATGATCTTTTAGAGCAAAAAAAGTTTTGAAACGTATTACATTGACATTATTTTTGAAAACGCGTGATTTTCCATGGATGCAATATTAAAAGGTAACTTTACATACAGTTCTTTAAAGAAAAATACACCTCATCCATGACTTTTTGAATATATAAGAGGGGTCCAAAACCGTATCATTACAATATACACTGTTGACAAAAGCCAACCAATAATGACTTAATAGATTAAACAAATTGAAAACTTTTTTAAACCGGTTAGTCAAAAAACGAATAAAGACGATTAAACACTTCTTACGTAAATCTTCAATAAACTCCTGAAAGTCATAAGCCATGACAAGGTAGTGATATACAGGGTGGGACCGAAACTATTGTTAACTTGAAAGCTAACCCTTTAATTGAAAATTAACTAGTCACTAGCTAAATAAAAGCAAACCACATACTACGCTGTCACTTTTTGAAGATAATGTGACTCAGGTGAGCTCTAGCGGACGTCAGGCAAACCTCAGCACGTTGGCCATCAACCTACCTCAGCATACATCGTCTAAATTGTTTCCTCCTCACCCTATATCACAACTATAAAAACGTTAACTTCGACTTCTACTTTACTTCGCATGTTTTAAACTTTTCTTCGACTTCGTATTTGAAAAATGTACTTATCACACCTCTAATATACTCTTTCTCCACACACACACACACACACACACATATATATATATATATATATTAGATCTAGTAACTTTTATGAGCTCTATAAAAGTTACTAGATCCACTTTCATGTATCCACACGTCAAGTCATGTGATCTGCAACTGCCACTTTCGATAGATATTATCAACACCTATAAAATATCAATAATAACATTGTAACATGCTATCGATGTTGACCGTAATAAAACATGTTTGTATTTTTGCTAATAGTATATATATATATAATATTACATGTATGATGCTGAAGAAGCGATGACGTCACACAAGCACGTGTCAGCTCTCAGCGGTCAGTCGCACTAATTGAGTCCAAGGGGGGGAGGGGGTGATAAGAGCTCGTATCAGGCGACTGAAGGAGATCCATCTTTCTAGAGAGTCTCCAGGGGCGGTCTGTGCTCTCCCTGAGGGGGGTAGAGTGCCTATAGGACCAACTAACTCACTCCCGGGCTAGACGGGAAGACGCTCAGTGGACGGAGGGGAAAAGGACGCCGGCAGACGGACAGACGCCACACACACAAACACACACACACACACATGATCACTAACGCGCGCATGCGCACAGCAGTATATCGTCCATACGAGTGTTTGGTGACTTACAGCGCTCTCCGGACTGTTTTCTTGCTACTTTAATTGCGCCGAAGATGGAGATGTCCTTGATACACCGACCTCTGGTTCATTTCCCTCCAGGGTCAGAACTTGGTTTAGAGGGATGGTTTGTAGGGCGTTCACACTGTTAATTACTAGCCCTAAGTCTGCCGTCGCTCGCAAGATAGCAGCACATCAAGACGGAGGTGATACCTCCCGGGGTAAGTGCAGTGTGCGCTTTTAAATACTACTAACATATCAAAATGAGTTAGTGGGTGTTACTCTTTCACGCAAAAATCACTCAACCGATTGTGATGAAATTTCTCATGAACACAGATCGGATGTCCAGTTAACGTATAGGTTAAATAAAATTTACATCTACCATTCTGTTTCAAGATAATGACTATAAAACACTACTTTTCGGTCTTTTATCAGCTCCACTGTAGCAACTTTGAAAGGCTACTATATATAGCCTATGTAAGAACATTTTAATTCTGAACCAAAGGTATATTTAAAAAATTCGAAATATCAAAAATTCGAACTGTTTTCATGAGTATTTAGGCAGCTGGTTCAAAATAAATCAATATTCTTAAAATATAATATGCTGCACATAAACACACTTTTCATATACTAGAACACATACACAATAAATACATACATAAAAAACAAGAAAAATGTAAACACAAAATGTGAAATTTGTAAAAATTAGCAAACGAGTATTGCAGACTTAAATCAAAATTAATTAAACCTGAGCCAACACATCCCTATATTAGGCAACCCGCTCGCCGGCGGTGCATAATGCCCCGCTTTCTTATTTACTATTGTAACAGGCCAGCTCCAACTTTATCTGTCAAGCTCAGCTTGAAATGAGCACACAGACTCGAAAAAATTAACATTCGATAATAGGCTTCAAATTATACAAATAATTCCTTCTAAACTTCGAATTAAATTGTTTTTTCCCCCATTTATTTATAAAGGAACTTTATGGGAAGTCTTGGTGGGTTCGAACTAACCAATTTCTCAAATTAACCAGATCCTACTGTATATATTACTACAGACACACAACACACACTGTATATATTACTACAGACACACAACACACACACTGTATATATTACTACAGACACACAACACACACTGTATATATTACTACAGACACACAACACACACATGTATATATTACTACAGACACACAACACACAATGTGTCTTATATTGATTATTGATCCACGTCTTACAAGTCTGAACTATACGCATTTTAATTTCTCATTTGGAGTAAGAATTAGGAGGGTAGAATTTACAGGAAATATACCCACATTTGCGTTGAGAGCGAGTGGAGAAACTAGCCCTCCGTACACCTACAGATGCTGTGAATAATAATAATTATTATTAATATAATTTTAAATTTAGTTTACGGTCGCCGAAAGTAATGTTCCGAGAATGAAAGTCTCCCACAAGAGAGACAGCACCTCCCTTATTGCGAGAGCACCATCGTCTTCAATCTCCATTCCCCTGCAAACGGCAGGCCCGCCTCTCAACGTAATCAGCCGCTCTCAAGTGCTCTCAAGCTCTCGCCGGGCCAGTAAGCGACGCTCTCACTCACTCTCTCGTTGTTCTTCCGACATGTTCTTATTAGCTTTGCAAATGAATCTGAATGGTTTCAACTGCCCTCCCGCCCCCCTTGAGGGATGGGGGGCGGGGACCCTTGAATGAAAGAGCAAAAAAAATTAAAAATAAGATACACTGTCTAGTGTCCCAGTAAGCATGAACCATGACTTCTCCTACTTAATTCAGTACTGAATTCATTATAAGTCAACCATGACCGTGTTAACGGCCGACTAAACGAGTTTCTTGGTAGTTCAGGTTCGAAGTTTCAGCGATGTCTTACTACAGGAGAGACAAGATGTCTTACGTCAGGAGATACAAGTTGTCTTACGTCAGGAGAGACAAGTTGTCTTACGTCAGGAGATACAAGTTATCTTACGTCAGGAGATACAAGTTGTCTTACGTCAGGAGATACAAGTTGTCTTACGTCAGGAGATACAAGTTGTCTTACGTCAGGAGATACAAGTTATCTTACGTCAGACGATTTAGTAAAAATGGCCTTGTATTTAAAACAAAACCTTGTCTTGGAAAAAAGTTTGATGGAAGTGGCTTGAAATGAATGTTATTTATAGATAGACTATATTTATGATTAAAAATTAGGTTTTATTTAGACATATACATTAGACTTTTAACTAATACATGCGCAAACATTTTCCTGAAAATAATTGCTACTTTTGTTGGTAGAATTAACTATTACCTAAACTAGCGTGAGCACAATTCCTGGACGAAGTGTTTTAATCCTGTGACCGGGCCAGTTTAGTAAACTGCCTCCATCTTCCACCAGTCTTTCTCCTTTAATTGCTTCCATTCTTCTCCTCTCACTCTTACACATTTTCTGTTATCTGCTCCTCCCATCTCTGTGTTGGCCTCCCTTGCGGTCTTTTTCCTACATACTCCATTTCCATCATTTTCTTTGACATCCTCTCCTTCTCCTTCTTCATTACACCTCACACTTCCTTCCTCTACTATCTCATGTACTCCTACTCTTCCGCAAATATCTTCATTCCTAATCCTGTTTCTCCTGGTGACAGCTAACATGCTCTCCTTGTCTCTCTTACATTCACTGTCCATGTTTCTCCTGGTGACAGCTAACATGCTCTCCTTGTCTCTCTTACATTCACTGTCCATGTTTCTCCTGGTGACAGCTAACATGCTCTCCTTGTCTCTCTTACATTCACTGTCCATGTTTCTCCTGGTGACAGCTAACATGCTCTCCTTGTCTCTCTTACATTCACTGTCCATGTTTCTCCTGGTGACAGCTAACATGCTCTCCTTGTCTCTCTTACATTCACTGTCCATGTTTCTCCTGGTGACAGCTAACATGCTCTCCTTGTCTCTCTTACATTCACTGTCCATGTTTCTCCTGGTGACAGCTAACATGCTCTCCTTGTCTCTCTTACATTCACTGTCCATGTTTCTCCTGGTGACAGCTAACATGCTCTCCTTGTCTCTCTTACATTCACTGTCCATGTTTCTCCTGGTGACAGCTAACATGCTCTCCTTGTCTCTCTTACATTCACTGTCCATGTTTCTCCTGGTGACAGCTAACATGCTCTCCTTGTCTCTCTTACATTCACTGTCCATGTTTCTCCTGGTGACAGCTAACATGCTCTCCTTGTCTCTCTTACATTCACTGTCCATGTTTCTCCTGGTGACAGCTAACATGCTCTCCTTGTCTCTCTTACATTCACTGTCCATGTTTCTCCTGGTGACAGCTAACATGCTCTCCTTGTCTCTCTTACATTCACTGTCCATGTTTCTCCTGGTGACAGCTAACATGCTCTCCTTGTCTCTCTTACATTCACTGTCCATGTTTCTCCTGGTGACAGCTAACATGCTCTCCTTGTCTCTCTTACATTCACTGTCCATGTTTCTCCTGGTGACAGCTAACATGCTCTCCTTGTCTCTCTTACATTCACTGTCCATGTTTCTCCTGGTGACAGCTAACATGCTCTCCTTGTCTCTCTTACATTCACTGTCCATGTTTCTCCTGGTGACAGCTAACATGCTCTCCTTGTCTCTCTTACATTCACTGTCCATGTTTCTCCTGGTGACAGCTAACATGCTCTCCTTGTCTCTCTTACATTCACTGTCCATGTTTCTCCTGGTGACAGCTAACATGCTCTCCTTGTCTCTCTTACATTCACTGTCCATGTTTCTCCTGGTGACAGCTAACATGCTCTCCTTGTCTCTCTTACATTCACTGTCCATGTTTCTCCTGGTGACAGCTAACATGCTCTCCTTGTCTCTCTTACATTCACTGTCCATGTTTCTCCTGGTGACAGCTAACATGCTCTCCTTGTCTCTCTTACATTCAATGTCCATGTTTCTCCTGGTGACAGCTAACATGCTCTCCTTGTCTCTATTACATTCAATGTCCATGTTTCTGCCCTGCATGCCCTGGACAACATTTCCCTACACTTCAAGGACACTTTTCTTCTCCACAGCAATAGTCAGTGTGTAGTTCAATTGGTAGAGTAGTGGAGCATCTAATCAAAGGTCCACCGTTAAAATCTTCGCTATGTAATTATTTGAGAAAACGTGATTGACTTTATATTTTACAAATACTTTCTATATGATCTTTTTTTCTTTTCTATTAAGTCTATGAGTTATTTAAATATTGTATCTTTAGTTTTAAAACTTCTTGCTCCTTGTTTATATTCAAATTAGTTCTTGGAGGTATATTAAGTTGAGATCGTGGTGGCAGCAAACACAGGAATGAGGGTAAGTTTATGAATATGGATTGTATTATTAGAGCCGTTCTCTTTAAGTGAAGCTGATGTCGGCTTCTTTATTCAAGGGTGCTTGGGTATTAGAGCTGTGTTTGGACTACATGCACACAATTTCACACCTACTGACCCTGTGTGAACTAAATTCACACAATTTCACACATAACGAACGACCAAGCAAAACATGCCTGTTCAACTCGTTACAAGGGTTTTATTACTATTTTCATCGTAAATAGACATTTATAGACGCACGAATTATTATTTTTAACATACGTGTATATATTTTTAAAGGAACCTATAAAATCTTAATTATCTGTTAAAAAATGACACCTAACGCTACTGGTGAGTGGTTTAAATGCTTAATCGTGTCTCTAAATCTTCTGATAACCGGTTTAAAAGTTTAATCATTTCTCTAACTCTTATGATAACCGGTTTAAAAGTTTAATCATTTCTCTAACTCTTCTGATAACCGGTTTAAAAGTTAAATTGTTCCCCTATCTCTTACGCCAGCCAGTTTAAAAAACTTACTCGCTTTCTTAGTTTTGCCGGCATCCGATTAAAAATATTACGTCGGTTGTGCTAAATGCTCCGTTATTATTACACTAGAGTCGTGACTATCCGACATGAAGTGGCGGAACTCCAGGCCGGATAGCGGAAAAGCCGGATAATACAGAAGCCAAGTGTAAATAATTTTCAGTATGGGTTTGCCTATGAAATTTTTTTTAATTTTCACAGAACATTTAACTTTGTTTTAGGTGACCTGGTGGTCTAGGGGTAAGGTGTCAGACTTCTGTGCTGAGGGTCCGGGGTTCAATCCTCGGACCCGGCACAGATTTATCTGATTGCCAAACCCTTCCTTCACCTCTGACAAGATGTGTATTAATCACAACTTGTGAATGTGAGGAATGCCAGGCCTCCACCGTGGTTCGGATTCCACGTTAAACTGTAGGTCCTCCATTTCATCTCACAATCACTTTACCATTGCACATTAGCGTAAGTGCGTATAACCCGAACGGGTAGTAAGACGCGGTGATAATAATAATAATAATAATAATAATAATAAACTTTGTTTTAATAGAATCTGCCCATTTTCTGATTGCGATGTGAAATAGGAATAGAAGTAAGAATTAAACGATTAAACGAGAAATAATTTTTTTAAATCTTTATTATGCAATTCTTTATTTTGGAAATGGAACATCGGCTACAAAGAAAGAACAAGTGAAAATAGAGCGTCAATTGGAGTACATTGTAAATTCAGTAAATGTTTTATAGTGGCTATGTACCGGTTTGTTTATTTTACAACGCACTTGTTAACACCGCTAACCGGGCCGGATAATCGAGACTTTAGTGTCATCATCGTCATAGTATTTAGAAACAGTGTCTAACTTTGAAGACGAGGTATAGTAAACTACAATCTATATCAACCAGCGGCGAGCTGTAGTAATGACAATAAAGAACGCAGAGTGCGTGGCGGAGGTCCATTTCCCAGCTGACCTCTGGTCCGTTCCTCTATGTTCCCTGCAGTAGAACGTGGAGAGAGAGATAGTGTACCAACTGCCGCATAGCATCACCATAACTTACCGCGCGGGAAGAGAGCAAACAGCGCGTGTTGACACTTTCTCCTCAACTTGGTACGATGGGCCTTAACTCCGCGGAGAAACAAGTACCGAGTGAGGCGCGGACTTTACCTAAAAATATAACATAATATACACAGATGCAGAAAAATTTCACCAAATAATATACACTGTTACGGAAACATACGGAGAAAAGAGAAACATCTCCGTTCATAACAATCAACTTTCCGTTTCCTAAACCTCCATTAAATATATATTAGCTCGGAAATTGTTGGTTTGGTAAAAATATATTTCAAATACAAGATTTTTTATTTTTTTAAATATCCCTACAACTTTGCAATGATAAGATATTTCGTATTTCGATGAGAGGCGGGGATTGGTCAAATTTTGTAATGTTCACTTACTTATAACAGGCCGCGTCACTTTGTTTGTAATGTTCACTTACTTATAACAGGACCCGTCACTTTGTTTGTAATGTTCACTTACTTAGAACAGGACCCGTCACTTTGTTTGTAATGTTCACTTACTTAGAACAAGGACCCGTCACTTTGTTTGTAATGTTAAACACGAGTTTTAATCAAAATAGAGCTGATTTATAGAAAATAGCTTTTTTCTTTCTTAACCCATAAGTTAACTTCCCTTAGTTTTAGAGTTGTATGGATGATTCCAGAAATTCCTCTGGGTAATCTTATTAAAACTAAGTTCTAGCCTTACCAGTAAATTGGTCCCAGCTCAAGGCCAAGTACAAGACAGACAGACAGACAGACAATCAGAGGACATCGTGAAAACAAGTTTTTTTGAGTTCAGGGGACCATGAAACATCGACATACATACAATTAGATTACAATACTTTCTTTCTCCGAAGGTTCCCATTGTGTTTCTCTGCGTGACCCCGTGAGATATGGAGATGGTATTGACCCTTAGACCCTCCCTTGTTAATATACCTGATGTATGGAAACGAGTCTGACGTAAAACCCGACTGTAACGAGACCTCACACATGTCCGGGTAACATATGGGCTAATTAAAATGTACGCACGCCATTTTGCTTCAATGTGGAGGCTACACAACTTTACTCTTTGGCTTTATTCTCGGCTTTTGCTTTTAGGATTTTAACTGGACTCACTTTAAAAGAATACCTGATATAAATACTTATTATAAAATACCTCATTACACCCTATCCCTATCTTGAGCTAGCTATATCCAGTCCACCTCATTACATCCTATCCCTATTTTAAGCTAGCTATATCCAGTCCACCTCATTACAACCTATCCCTATCTTGAGCTAGTTCTATCCAGTCCACCTCATTACACCCTATCTATTTCGGGTAAATTCCAATGTTATCCTCCCATCTGCGTCTAGGTGTTTCCAATGATCTCTTCCCATCAGGTTTGCCAGTCACTACCCAGAACAAGGTTCTAGATTCTCCCATTCGCAATGCATGTCCTGCCCACCGTAGCCTACGAGATATTATAAACCTAATACTTTATAGTGCAGGGTATGTAACTCATCATTATGTAATACTACACTAGACTCTCAATTATCTTCATCCCTTTTTGGACTGAATATATTTCTAAGTACTTTGTTTTCACGCATCCTAAATTTATTCTCGTCATGTAATGTAAGAGGCCACGTTCCTAAACAATAAATATATCTGAAATATGTTAGTTTATAATAGTTTGAATAGTTTTTCCTTATAATAAAGTTATCTACTCCATCCTCGGGCGCTGAAGTTTAATCCATAATTTTAAACTATTATAACCACGATTGGCAGTAGCTTGTACTTTTATCGAACTGTGAGACGATGTAAGACACATGTAAGATGGAATGTGGAGCGACTTGAGGTGTTTCTACATGTTCGTCAAGTATGTGGCCTGGAAGTTAGGTTCAGTTTCATCCTGTAGCGCAAAGTTAAGTTCACTGCAATCTATCCGGCCAGACATTCCTGTTACAAATAGAGGATTACAACAAACTTATTTCATCAAAGTTGCTGTTCCCTTCCAAGCACACACGACCAGGGAAATAAAATAGACAGAGATGATTGATCGCTTTTTGACTTGTGTCCGTAACAAGTACTGCACAGTCCGTATTAGTATCTGTAGGATAAACTTCCAATTCTAAAACAACCAAAGGTGTACACTTAATTCCGTACGAAAGGCCTTATACTGCATAGTGGGATTCCTAGAGCAGCTTGGAATAACATTATTTTCTAACAAAAAAATGTATCGGTAAATTACCCTCAAATAATTTTTTAATAAAAATTTATTCATATTTTCATCATGTAAACCCTTTCGAGAAATCTATTTTGAACAAAGTCATAGAAGCAATTTTTGAAATTTTTGAAATTAAAACATTGATGTCATAAAACGAGATACAATATTCAAAATTCAGCGAGCAAAGTAAAGTTGTCAGTTTGATAATCTCCCCCTCCCCGTGTGGAGCGCTATAGCCATAAGATTACGTATCTTACGTAACGTAACGCGCATTCCTTACGTGCGAGCCCAATTCAACGCTCGGTATGATTTATTCCTCTCTAAGAGGGTATTTACTAGAGCTTAGACTCGAGCCAGGTACTCTCGGATCGCCTTACCCTGCTTGGTTCGATTATGGCGCAGCTTATAAGGTAGAGTAAAAGTACTTTTCCAGCCCGCACTCAATTACCTAGAAAGCTTCTCTGAATTCTCCCCTGTTGAAAGAGTGACGTCAGGATGTCTGGACTTAGACCCAAGCGATAATCTTGAGGCCAAGGCTCCACAAGTGTAATATAAACCTTCTCATGACCATCACCCGACCTTCGAGGACAATCAAGAGGTAGGAGAGGAGGGACGGAGAGAAACAACAAGATAGAGAGGAGGGACGGAGAGAAACAACAAGATAGAGAGGAGGGACGGAGAGAAACAACCAGATAGAGAGGAGGGACGGAGAGAAACAACAAGATAGAGAGGAGGGACGGAGAGAAACAACAAGATAGAGAGGAGGGACGGAGAGAAACAACAAGATAGAGAGGAGGGA
>CABFWO010004472.1:19146-33395 GCA_902155825.1 Timema genevievae
TCTTAAACCCCATTCGGGTGGGTAAAAAGACCCGCCTTTTTGGGGGGGGCCCATGGGAAATTTTCAGAAAAAAAAATTAAAAACAAGGCTGAGGGAGGTTGGGGGGGGGGGGGGGGGGGGGGACTAACTTAATACACAAATTTACGACAGCGAGCAGGCTGAGGGGAATTGAAGTTTCCCTTTGAAGGAGCCCTAGGAAGGTTCCACTCTCCCATCTACCCCTTCCTCAATCCATGATACAACCCCCACCGCCCGTCAACTATTGAACAAACTTCCACTTTGAGCTTTTATTAAACGAGTTTATTCTCAAAACAGCTTTTTTTATAACGATGTTTTATATTTCTTAGTGAATCCCAGTAATATAAAGAAGAGGTTTATTTTATAAATGATTTAAGCTATTTTTTTTAACCCTACGCTATTCCTCTCTCGTTTCCTTATTATTTGAACGAGCGAGTCGAAACAGAATTATAATAAATATGTTGTCTAATGACGCTGATTCAATTAGTCGTAAAATTGTAGGGAAAAAACTTCTCGGGCTTCCATGTAAATATGGTTGAAACATTTCCTCCTGCATTCAGAGCAGTAATTACTGTTGACTCTCAAGAAACCACTGACACGAAATTAAATTGAGGTTCTTGTAATTGTATCTGGAAAATATACAGGTTAGCTCGTGGGCTGTTACCAGGGCAAGCAGCTCTTTACGGGGACTGTACCTTCTAAATGTAGGGGTTAGCTCGTGGGCTGTTACCAGGGCAAGCAGCTCTTTACGGGAACTGTACCTGTAAGCAATTCTCCCTACAACTCACTATCTATCTGACCAACCACATACACAATAATGCAACGAATGAATCCAATTCTTATTAGCTTTATAGTGACAAGTTTAATAATGAACGGGAGATAATATTTACTAGTACAGTCCCTTCAAGTATTGAATGTTTCGGTAACAACCCACGAGCCCAGCCCTGCTAAACTGTCTTCTGATATCCCGTGGGAACAGAACGTACCTGTGATCGCGTGGTCTAATGCGTCAGGCTTATACTAAATTAGATCAACGTCACCAGTGCACTGAGTGCATTGCGGTAAATCAGGGGTGACAAATCAATATGATTTCCCCATCCTTTCTCCATGCTAATGCGGATGCATTTCCTAATAGTATCCCCTTCATCCTAAGCTGAACAAGGCGTCCATCTCGCCTGCCTTGGTGGGTGTACTCTAAATGGTTTCACCCTCTACCTCCACGCAAATACGAGTACATATTATCTGAATCGTACCCTTCCCCTTAGTGTGAATATGAGGATAGTATGAACGGTTAGTATGACGCGGTGCACAGAATACATCAATCAGGTCGTTAACAAATAAAGCTTGCGTTGAAAGAAACATTACATACAATAACAACTACAACACACATGAATAATAATTATCAGTTCACGTATGTGGACATACTATAACATATGCAACGCTTACACAGTCACAGACTGGTTTACTCTTGACTCTTCCTGCGTTATTTGGACATTCAAATGACGGTTATTTGGAATTAAACCCAAACCTTCATGAGGAAATATTTTTACCCTCTATGAATGGACTGATACATGAATATACAATGGCTATGCCCTGTTCTCCTCTTCTAGCCAGCACAACCTAAACAAAAGACGGGCTGATCCCGTCCCGCAAAGTCGAAACTAACATTGTTATCACGGAGCGAAAGGGTTTCCGGAATTACTTTACACTCAGACCATGAATAACTTAAAACTCTGTTAGTTTGTTTGATTTGGGCATGCGCTGTAGAACGTGTGTGAGTGAAGTTAGGACGCGGTGTTTTTTTATGAGGCCAATTACCGATCAATTAGTCCGCTGTAACGACTGAGCCAGGTGCGGGGGGAAAGATGAAGATTTACTCTGAGACAACAATAACACCTAACCTAGGTAGATAATACAGCTCGAACCTGACGTTTTGAGAGCCATTTATATATTTTGGAATGAAGTATTTATATTGGTTTTAACGGTATTAAAGCTAAGAGCACCGCCTACTTGAAGGGAAATATCATCATACTGAGGTATTTCTTATGATAGAGGCATCTTTTAATCTTCAAAACGAGTGAAATAATCCCTCAATCATATTATAGTGCCTTGTTTTGACTTATTGATTCCTTTGAGGAAAGATCTATGCTTCTAAGCATTTACTTTCATTTTATATCTCCTACATTTCGCTTTAAACATCTTTCAAAACGGGTTAGCTCTACTATTATTATTAAAACTTTAAAATTAAACATGTAAGGTTTATAATTTTATGTAAACATCTTTCACCTCCATTTTGAAGTGATCTATAAATTAAAGTAACAACATACATCTTAAGTAACTCAGGATTTCTGAATTTCAGCGATGCGTCTCTGCGGCCAGGAATACCAACCTTTGCCGGCGAAATAGAAGCAGAGAAAGAGAGAGAGAGAAGACCGAGGGGCTGGAGAGACAAATGGAGAAAGGTAACGATAGACAGACAGAAAGACAAAGATAAACATCTGGCGAGCAAAAGGAAACAGCTCGCGCGAATCTTCATGCTCTAATTACGAGGTATTGTCGTGCAATCAGCGCTGACTGGGCAAAGCCGGTAGAGGGAAGTTTAGCTCGAACGTGACGTGACGTTGGTAACACTGGTCAAGGCGGTCTTCACCCCCCCTCCTCCTCCCCCAATCACCCTACACCCTCCTCTCAAAGCAAGAGAACATTATAACACTGTTGAACGGAAGATTCCACTCGGCAGATTCTGACCAAATACAGGAGTTTGTAAATGTATTACATTCTAATAATGTATGTGAAACAATTATTTTTTAAACAGAAAAAAAGGGCAAAATTAAATAAAAAGTACAACATACCATTTATTTTTAATCCTATGTTTTTTAAACTAGCCACATAAAGCTATATTAATATTTCTAGTCTTGTATTATAATATTTTCAATCCTATTTTTTATAATGCATTTTGTGTTTGGAAATAACATTTTCATTTTATTATTAAAAGCGTATATTAAAATATTTTCTACTACACATATTACTGTAATAATATTATATATATATATATGGGGGAGTAGACTCTACTTTCCCTATTTATGTTTATTTAATTGATACGATTAACACAATGCTACCAACCCTTAGATATAAACAGATGAGGTTAAGTTATTCTTAGCTATTAGTTATTGAAATTCGGTCTACACTCTACAAGGCCACAACTGATAAAATAAGGTGTTCAGCTAACACCTTCAGCTTGCTATAGATCAGTAATATAATTATTAACTCACTCTTACAATCGTAATACCACACTGTGTCATAATTTAACTTAACTAGGCCAAGGCGCATAAATCAGTTAAAAGAAAACGCAAGACATTAAAAAAATATATTTTAATTTATTTAATACAAGGTTTTACCCACTTCGGTGGCCGAATGGTTTAAGGCGTCACTCTCATGTTAGACTAGATTGCCGATGATGGGGAGATTAGGCTTCGATCCCAGTCGAGTGTACTGTGGTGGTATTTTCCCCCTAATGGTTTTCTATTCTCTCCCCGCAAGTGCGGTTACACTTACCCTAAATTCAACCTTTCTTATCCTTAAAACACAGAGTAATTGGTACATAGGTGTGTAACCCAAACGCGGTGCTAATAATAATTGTAATAATAATATAAGGTTTTGATGAACTTGGTTCATCTTTGTCAAATATTTAGAACAATTTTACTCCAATTTAAAATTATTTACATAGTTTAGAGTTATAAAATCTTCTGAATACCCCACTATGTCGTATTTAGAGTTTACTGGGTCAAGGCACATAAAATTATTAAAAGAAAACGCAAAATATTTTTTATTTTAAAGAAATTAATTGATTTTTTCCTCTCTTCTGATTGAAGAAAAGCTTTTGATGGAGTGCATCCGTCTCTGTCAAGTGCACAAGTGACAATGGCGACAACGCGTGACAATGGTGACTACGCGTGACACCATCAATCTCCGGGTCCAAACATGACACTCCATTAGCTAATTACAGGATTACGGCCGTGACACATCCTCATTACAACAAGGAAGTTGTCCAAAATATCGGTACTAGTCTATTTGCGATGGCGCGGATCGATGGACAGAGATCACTCGGCTTCTTGAGAACAATTCTATATATATTACACTTGTCCATCGTGCGTGTGTGTACGTAGAGAATACATCAATAGGATGTGTGGGAAGGTTAGAATGTGGGGACACACTTTTCAAACTGGCTTGTTTATGTGGTTTAATAAAAATATTTTATTTTATTTTAGCATCGCGTCTTACTACCCGTTCAGATTGTACGCATATGGATTAATCACGCTAATGATTTTTAAGGGATTGTGAAAATTATATTTATAAGAAGTCTCGACATTTACGTAGAAAACTATTTTGGAAAAAAGCATCCTCAGTACACTCGACCGAGACTCGAACCTCGATCTTCCCTTCATAGGCAGTCTATTCTACTATAAGGGTAGGGCGTTAGACCACGCGGCCACTGAGGGGGTATTTAGTTAATTAAATTAAAAATAATCTATGGCCCTAAATAAAAGGAAAAAATTAGTTTATTCCTTTAAAAAAATAAAGATACATTTTTTAAATATACTCAAAATATCGATAAATTGAGCTTAAGGGTGCTAAATGGGCGATCATTGAGAAGCGGTACAGACGTTTAGAAATCACGGATTATTTATTAAGTGGTTTGATATTTTTTAATTTTGGTTTCACCAAAATGTGAGCGAAAGTTCTGGCCAGTTAAAAAGATTGATTTTTTAAAAAAAAAAGTGTTGTAGCTTCCATAACACCCTATAAAACAATTCCACGTGGTCTTGTAAAAGTGGGTTGTGACCCTGACAAAATATGACTTTACCTGCTAGAGGAAGCCTAGATCTGGGTTTATAACCTTTTGCTTTAATCTCACAAGGTCACATTTTGGCGTAGAGTGTCGTTAAATATTTTAACTTTAATCTCAAAATGTAAATTTTTTAGCTGGTCAGAAACCTGCCAATAATTTTTGCCTACATTTTGTCGAAAACATTATTTGAAAAAATATCAAACCACTTGTTAAATATTGCGGGATTTCAAAACGTCAGCGAAGCCTTTCCCTGCTATCAAATTTTGTAAACCCATTATTTTGAGAAATAATTAAAACCACGTCTCATGTAATTTATTTAATGGATAATAAACGTTTTTTAAGTGCTGTTCAACATTGCGTTATAATTAAATTATATATGGACAGTCTTTTTTTAAAAATATACTGGGGATTAGCAAATACATTGTTTCTAACTAAAGTTGGACAAAATAAAACAAATCTATTACTTATTTAATTATATAAGGCATCATTCTCCCGATAGTCTGGAGAGTCTATGACGGGCTGATCGGAGTTCGAATCCTGGTCGGATGTATTTAGGGTGTTTTTCCCTTAAATGGTTTTCCAATACCTCCACGCAAATATGAGTACACTTCCTCTAAATTCAACCTTCCTAATCGAATCAGCGTAATTATCACATATGCTTATAGTCCGAGCGGTTAGTAAGACGCGGCGACAAAGAAGTATGCCTGATATTGGAGAAACACTCCAATAAAGTCTCGAACTCCGAACCACTAACACCATGTTATAGTCTGGTCTGTGAACTAAAATTATCGAAGCGTAAAGAGGTACTATATATTAGTGGCTTGGTCTACTCTATAACCAGAAAGTATTGGTTAATAATAACCGAGAGTTATAAATGGATGAGAAAACAAAAGACGTTGGAGTGTTGCCTACTGGGAGACAACAGACGTGTATTTATCATGGTGGAGTGTTGCCTACTGGGAGACAACAGACGTGTATTTAATCATGGTGGAGTGTTGCCTACTGGGAGATGACTTGGTCCACTCTAGTCCTGTGCATGTTGCCTACCTGACCACTGTGACATCATTGTCATTGTATTATCACACAGGAAACGGTTATTTGCCCCATTCACCACAACATGTATAGTCTCAGACAAAACTTTGTTCCCTTCTTATTGGAAGCCGCAATTACTCTCACACAACTGAGTGGAAGTTCACCGATGGAACTAAACAAATAATTTAAACGTGTTTTAATCACCTATTAAGTTGTTTACATAACATAAACTTAATATCTAATTATTTTATTTAGCACCGCGTCTTACTACCAGTTCGGGCTGTACGCTTATTACTAATCACGCTAATGGTGTTAGGGATTAGAGGGGCTAAATTTATAGAAAGTATATCCTAAATTGTGAAGGTAGAGAAAGTGGAAAACTATTTTTAGAAAAACCACCCTCAGTAGACTTTACAGAGATTCGAACCTCGATCTCCCCGTCATAGGCAGTCTAGTCTACTGCGAGAGTGGCGCCTTAGACCATGCGGCCACCGAAGCGGGTGTTTTTACGGTAACTAGTCTCAGTGCCCCATTTGATCAGATTATTGGGAGGGCCCCTCCTTCAGCCCCAGGGAAGGGTATTAAAACTTATCAATTAAAAACATTCAAAATGTAATTGAATAAAATCCTGAGTCCGACACCTTAGCTCTGTCAGTAGCGTCTCTCTCTACTGAGATCAGGGTCTCGGGTTCGATCCCAGGATGAATAAAAATGAGTTAAATAATGATAATAATAATTATTATTATTAGCACCGCGTCTTACTACCCATCCGGGTTATGCGCACTTACGCTAATGTGTAATGGTAGGGTGATTGTGAGATGAAATGGAGGACCTACAGTTTAACGTGGGATCCGAACCACGGTGGAGGCCTGGCATTCCTCACATTCACAAGTTGTGATTAATACACGTCTTGTCAGAGGTGAAGGAAGGGTTTGGCATTCAGATTGAACCCCGGACCCTCAGCACAGAAGTCTGACACCTTACCCCTAGACCGCCAGGTCCTCTGTTGAGTTAATGGTAGGGGAGCTAGGTGATGTATATGTTCTGGAATGTATTAAATCAGTTTATAACTCGTGCACTGATACAATCAGCCGGTTCAGAAAGTGCTCATTAAATACCTCAGATAATAACAATAAACTCGTGAACGTGTTTTCCTGGGTAAGGTCCACTTTCAACCCTCAACACTGATTGGAAGTCACTAAAACCAGAAGTCCTAGAAATATGTCTTACTTGATTTATTAATTATAAAGTTCATCTAAAAACTTATCAAAAGCCTTAAATAATACTTCCTTATCAATCACTGTATAATTTATCTTTACAATATCAACTAAACGGTTTAAAGCTTGATTCACACGCTCGCCAAAAATAGAGAGCAGAATCTGCTCTAGTGTCTCAGCAATTCACACACTGTAAGTTGACCCATGATGCATTGCAACGCTTTGAAACAGATGACTATCAACATATTTTATTCTCTAGTAGATATATATATATATTTTAGATCATTATCCCGATGGGTGTTTTCAAATTATAAAGCTGTGTCGTGGCACAATCCAATACATCGATACATGCTTTACATTAACGGGTTATTTCAAATCTCCTCACAGTGAAGCTGTCTGCTAGCTTCTAGCTCTACAGCGCATGTGTGGGTAAATGCGCGTGCGCACTGATGTGAGATGGTTGGTTCTGAGATTTATTGGTTCTCCCGTGCCGAACATCTCAGGCAGAGCGGACAAAGTAGAGATGAGTTGAACTTTAGCGGGACAGCTCGCGCCGATGAGGCGGAAATCTTGTGATTGGCTTAGAGCGCGTCACGTGACCACGTTTATGTTCTGCGCTAGTATTTTTGGCGAACGTGTGAATCCACAGTAAGAATGTAATTTCTCTTCCCCGCCATTGTGATTAGATCTCGAGGTAAGCAAGCACTAACAGCGAATCTAAGAACCCTGGGGAATTATCTTTTAGTTACGGATGTAGCCGTATCAAGTGTCATATTGATAAATTTGACAAATGACACCTGGACACGGGAATCGAACCCTGAAACCTTGGTTTGGCACGACCATGCTCTACCGCCAGGTTATCTAGTCATCGTTCAGTGCTCAGGGTCATTCTTCACTCATATTTAAAGACAGAATCTGTGATGGACGTGTGGAAATGATTGCTACCACCCGGGGTAGGCTTCGTATTGCCGTCAGTTCATGGAGGGTTTGAACTACTTGACAGAGAGTAACACAGAGGTGGTACATTACTGGTCAGGGGTCGAGTTGCTAGATGTGTCTTGTAATGATGTCGGGCTATATATGTATTCTGTTTATCTTAAAAAATTGGCAGTCTTACCTTGACTGATTACACTATGGCTCTATCTTATAAACTACACCATAGAGGAACAAAGCAAGGTAAGCTGCTACGTTTCAGGGTAAACTAAGGGCCCATGGTTTGTTTGATTGCGAAGCCTGGAATATAGAAATATTATTTACTCGGTTGCATATATTCCCGGCGCAAGAAGCCGTCCCGACGTTCACGATCCGTCATATGGTCATTACTAGCCCAGCTCGATAACTGGAGGGGGGGGGATCATTACCCACCCGCATGCGTGGACACGCATCAATTATTTTCCCGGGTCATAGGTCATTGGGAGAGGGCACAACATTGACCCGGAAAATAGACAGAAGATATTGGTTGTAGCCTTGAGCCCTTAGGATGCACTATGATGTAGCTTATAAGATAGGGCCATAGTGTAATCCATCAAGGTAAGACTGCTACCCTGCTTGGTTCCACTATTGTGTAGCTTATAAGATAGGGTCATGGTGTAATCAGTCAAGGTAAGACTGCTTGCTACCTTGCTTGGTTCCATTATGGTGTAGCTTATAAGATAGGGTCATAGTGGAATCAGTCAAGGTAAGACTGCTACCTTGCTTGGTTCCACTATGGTGTAGCTTATAAGATAGGGCCATAGTGTAATACGTCAAGGTAAGACTGCTACCCTGCTTTGTTCCACTATGGTGTAGCTTATAAGATAGGGTCATAGTGGAATCAGTCAAGGTAAGACTGCTACCTTGCTTGGTTCCACTATTGTGTAGCTTATAAGATAGGGCCATAGTGTAATACGTCAAGGTAAGACTGCTACCCTGCTTGGTTCCACTATTGTGTAGCTTATAAGATAGGGTCATAGTGGAATCAGTCAAGGTAAGACTGCTACCTTGCTTGGTTCCACTATTGTGTAGCTTATAAGATAGGGCCATAGTGTAATCAGTCAAGGTAAGACGGACGAAGTCGAAGTGTACATCCATTAAACTTGAGCTATTATGATGCCCATCATCATTACAAGAAAAACCAAGCAACTAGACCCCAGATCATTAATGTATCACTTAATGTGAACAAAATCTAAGAACATAAAAAGAAGAAAAATTACACGTGGAAAAGTTTAATTCTTTTAGTTTTTACTGTCTAAGTTTCGAGAGTTTTAGCTAAAATGAAGATTAGGATTCGATAAAAAGTGGGTTTACCCAAATTTACTTATCGTTGTCTCAAGTTCGTCCAAAACTAAAACAGTACTTTCTAATTAAAACAATTTTAGGGATTTTATCTTTATCGTTCCACGTTCCTCACGAACCGTTCAAGCTAAAAGAAAATGTTTATTAATGGAGTAGGGATGAAGGATGAATAAATTAGAGGAAGTGCACCCTCATTTGCAAAGAAGGAGAGTGATACACAATTGTTCGTCCAGCCGGAATTCGAACCCCGACCTCCCTATGACAAATCCGGCACCTTTGACTTTCGTGGGTCACAAACTGTTTCATGTCGAATGCAAGGGAAGTATTTTGAGTGAAAATGTCTTGTTTCGATGAAATGGTTTCCTGTTACCAGCTAATACTACCCCCGACACTACCAGCTAATACTACCCCGACACTACCAGCTAATACTACCCCGACACTACCAGCTAATACTACCCCCGACACTACCAGCTAATACTACCCCGACACTACCAGCTAATACTACCCCGACACTACCAGCTAATACTACCCCCGACACTACCAGCTAATACTACCCCGACACTACCAGCTAATACTACCCCGACACTACCAGCTAATACTACCCCCGACACTACCAGCTAATACTACCCCGACACTACCAGCTAATACTACCCCGACACTACCAGCTAATACTACCCCCGACACTACCAGCTAATACTACCCCGACACTACCAGCTAATACTACCCCGACACTACCAGCTAATACTACCCCCGACACTACCAGCTAATACTACCCCGACACTACCAGCTAATACTACCCCGACACTACCAGCTAATACTACCCCCGACACTACCAGCTAATACTACCCCGACACTACCAGCTAATACTACCCCGACACTACCAGCTAATACTACCCCCGACACTACCAGCTAATACTACCCCGACACTACCAGCTAATACTACCCCGACACTACCAGCTAATACTACCCCCGACACTACCAGCTAATACTACCCCGACACTACCAGCTAATACTACCCCGACACTACCAGCTAATACTACCCCCGACACTACCAGCTAATACTACCCCGACACTACCAGCTAATACTACCCCGACACTACCAGCTAATACTACCCCCGACACTACCAGCTAATACTACCCCGACACTACCAGCTAATACTACCCCGACACTACCAGCTAATACTACCCCCGACACTACCAGCTAATACTACCCCGACACTACCAACTAATACTACCCCAACATCTAGACGTGGTAGGAGCTGTGGTAATGATGTATGTGTTGTTTTTATCATGGATCACGCTGCATTGAACTATTGTTAACTTCTCTGTGAAATCTGAAGCAATATCTCCCGAACAATGGCGGGGGGGAGGGGTGTGTTGCTCCTTCCAGTGGCGCGGTAAAGATTAAACTGTTCCCCTTCCCCGCACACCCTCTCGTCTCCTAGACGAGACTTGGTGCAACAACGACACAACCACCTCTCACATTCCCGAGTACACAGGAGATAAGGATGACGAGGGCAAACTCACCCTAGGTCAGAGTTAAACCCCTGCCTACTAAGACAGAGCTAGGAGTGTGAGCTACACAAGTAAATGTGAAAGTATTTTGAAATGGTTTGAAGGAGAACCCCCGGTTCTGAGTTGAGTCCCTCATGAGCACCGGGGACAGTTTTTAACACAAAACGTAACAATTTGTGTCAATGAACAAACTTGTGATTATATAAAGAAGCTCACAAGCAGTGGTTTTTTATGCATACTTTGATTTCAATTTAGAGTTTTTTAAACCGCATCGGTGGTCACGTGGTTTAAACGTCAGTAATTTTCTATCTGGTTTGCTGGTGATAAAATAATTTCCTACTATCCCTCAAGGAAAATGCGGATACAATTACCCTAAAATTGTTAATTTACAATTCCTAAAATTTTAGTGTAATTAGTTGACCTCAGTGGTCTTGGGTTAAAATGCTCGTCTCAGGTCGAGATGTTCGTGGGTTCAAACCCAGCCGGGGTCGAAGAATTTCTCTTGAGCGATAAAACCTCGTAGCACAATTTCCTTCGGAGGGGAAATAAAGCCGTCGGTCTCGTGTTGATTGTGGCGTGTGATTGGACCCTCGAAGGTATGTGAAAATACCTTTCCGGCCAAATTGTTAGGCTCTTTCACCCTCACTCATAGAAATTATCATGTGCTGATATAATCAGTAGGCTCAGAAAGTGAACGTTAAATACTTCAAATAAATACAAATAAATGTTGTGTAGATAAAATTTAGGTGTGTAACTTAAACGAGTGCTGGAAAAATAGCACGGAAATTAATAATAGCTCCTGTCAGGTCATAATATGACTGTCGTTACAGGGAATACAACCCGGTACTTCTTACTTACAGACGTAATATTATAGTTGAAAA
The DNA here is from genome assembly GCA_902155825.1 of Timema genevievae. NCBI lineage: Eukaryota > Metazoa > Arthropoda > Insecta > Phasmatodea > Timematidae > Timema > Timema genevievae. Next base: position 30,933 of record CABFWO010004472.1, read on the forward strand.
CATATTTATACTATTCCCAGTTTCCCTGGTGTATTTAGGTGTATAACACAAACCTGGAGAATAATGGAGAAGTCTGTATGGTAGGGTCTAATTTTACAAGTTCTCCATGAAATGTTACCAAGACATGTTGGACCAAACATCATGGAGAATGATATATGGAATCATTTATATAACAAAATAAGTCAACTGTTTTTGGTATAACAAGTGTAAGCAATTAGATTACAATAAACTATAATCAGAGTAAGGTCGAATTCACATTTATACTAATCCCAAACAGATTTTAGAAAACATAGTAAACACAAGGAATTACGGTTAATATATCAGTTGCTAAACCACGGTAGAAAATAGAAATAGTAGCGAGCCGTTAAATATTAATAAAGCATTATTTGTATTGGAGAGAAAGATAATTTTATTACTATATATTTTTTATACTAACATCTACGTTTATTTAAAAGGTAGTTACAATAATTGTTTGATTATCATTTGAAACAAATAAAAAAGCTTAGCTCGAGAGCTATACATTACTTCATCTAAAAAAATGTGCTACTTTTTATTCCCTTTTATATTTACTTTGCCCATTTGTATCTTCTAAGTACCGGAATTATTTTATTTACTCGTTTAGTGAAAGCTTTATCTTAAGAGCTGATTTAGAGATTCCACATTGAACACATTTCCTTCTAGACTAATTACTTTACAACTTGCACAAAGCAACTATTATTTATACTTAAATTTAAATATAAAATAGCTCCAAGATTCATAACATTTCAAATGTGTTTATTCTGAGTGTGGAATGTGTTTGTTTTGAAAAATTAACCTTACGTTCCTTTAGATAAACACCTTGAAAAGTGTATGTAAAATACATTCTTATAAACATGTAATTAAACACCTTCATACATACTAAACACTTTATTGCCAACGATATTTTGACGATAACTATAAAAACTGTAGATAAACTGCAGTTAAAGTTTATTGTTAGTTGGTTTTATATCTCTTATGATGTTAAGGTGCCCGTCTACCAGAATACAGACGTACACAAACCCTTCTCTATCTAATTAATGGTTGGTCATTTCAAAATATGGTTAAGTTAAATTGGAGGTGTAGGGTATCAGTATGTCACAACAGGATTTTAAAAACTTGAATTATAAGTTGTTTAGCTAAAAAGAATTAAACTATGTCTCTAAACGTCACAGTTTTGTAATCAAAGTAAATTATTAGAAATATAAATCTGGCCTTCCTCCAATAAATAAATTAAATGTTTTAATCAGGTCACAACACAACATTCTAAGATTGAGAATATTTATAACTGACATTCACATAATAAATAACTCAATGGTTGTTTATCTTCCCTCAAAGTAGGCAGCGACCTTAAGGGGAAGTTTATCTAAATATTCTTCTAATTGCATTAATCGTACATATTTCATTTTCACAAGGATAAAAGCAAGTAATTGTGTTTCATGTTGGAACAAAGGAAAGCGGTCACGCGCCTTTGATCCTGAGAGTAGAGTAACAAGTTACATGGTTGCATGTAAGCGAGAGGGGGGGGGGGAGAAACCGGAATAATTCCAAGTGATATCAGTGATTGATGAAACAGTAGCACACAAGGGGAGGGGAAAAGGGGGTATTCTAGTTTCGGTCCAAGTGAGAAATATAAAAAGTAATTATGAGATCTCTTAGAACCGTGGTTTTCAAACCCTGGGTCGAAATAACATTTTTTTTGGCGAGTCACGTGAAGATTTTAAAATGTGAAAATTTGGTAGTTAAAAATATAAAATCATAATAAAATTGGGAAACGAAAAAAACCACGAAACAAAATAATCAATCCAGTATTTTGACTAGATTTTGCACAATTCCCTGGGTTTTCGCGGGTTTTTTTCTTAAATAGTTTTCCACGCCATTCACGCAAATGTTAACTAGTATATTTACTCTAAATTTTACATCTCTCTATTTTCTAGTAAGTTACAGCCTGAACTGCTAATAAAACAACTCATCGCTATAATCACCAGGCCCAGGAGTGCAAATATCAAAGTAAAGAATAATTTTAAAACAAACAAAAATGCCTTGAAATGTTAAATGAGCTATGGCCTGAGCTGTATCACACATCGAATAAGATATAATGTAAGCATTGTATAGTGTTCTATATTGTAATTCATAGTCACATGAGAGCCTTCATAAACAATAACACCACACATCAGCCCTGGACAGTCAATGTCATCAGATGCAGTTTATTGATATTACATTGTAATCTTAGCTTCCAGTTGAAAACAGCACGGATTGTATCATTTATACATCACATCATTAGAATGTAATGAAGATGTTCCCTGTCCTGTTATTACAAATAAAAAGTTTCCACCCTTAATATATTTCAAGTTAATGGACAATATTATGATATGGAACTTATTGATTCCTTATGTGTTAAAATATTCTCTCCTGATTTAACAAGGCTGGGTAATGTCCCCCCCCCCC